>LUGG01000027.1:600000-764048 GCA_001683735.1 Grifola frondosa | reverse complement strand
TCACCTCCTTGGGACATCCATGGGGGTGCCACGACCAATGGGTCCGCCATGACAACATCGTTCGGTGCAGTGTTCACTTCGGCTGCCACGGAGTCGCCTCCGTCAGCGGTGGATCTGACCAGCGGTCCAGGACGCCAATTCTTGCGCCACTTGTTGAGCGTGGCCCGACGGTCGTTGTATCGTACATTGGCCCATTTTGGCGCTCTGGGCTTGAAAGGCGGTGAGTCCTTCGACAAGGGCGCTGACCAGAATCTCTGGGAAGGAGTAGAAAAAGCCGGTGCGAAGGCGAACGGAGTCTGCCTGGTTGTATAGCTTAGTCTGTTAGAATGTGAGTGAGGGCAATTTCATAAACAAAAAAAGGTAGAAATATACCATTTCGACCCACCATGCAGATTCACGATCTTTATAGTCGGCAGCGTCCGGAGCGGGACGGTGGTCGAACTCATCGCAGAGACGCACGGTGATAGCCTCGAAGGCTTTGAATTGTTCAGATACCTCGATAGGGAGGACGGTTTCAGACATGGTGACAGCAGGACAAACGGAAATTCAGACAGCAGGAGTGGTAACACCGTTAAAAGAGGACGAAGTAGACCAGCCGGGAGCTCAAACTAAGCGGGCTATTTGACAACCACACGGTCCGGATCACGTGTGAGTATGCGATGTGCCGAGATACACCTAAATTAGATTCTGACGTAAACTTGGTAACGCGGGACGCATAAAGTCTCTCACAGGCCGGAGATCCCTTCAAGCGCTTTCTTTCTGAAAATGCAACAAAGTAAGCCTGCCAGTGAAGCAGATCTCTGTGCCAGTCCGACATAACAATTTCTCTCTATGCCTTTGATGCATTCTGCACTAGGTCATTTTTCATACCTCGTTCTCGAAATATCGTCTGACGTTTCGTACGGTTAACAGGAGCTTCCGGAGGTAGTCCGGAATTTACTTCAATTTCACTACCACTAATTTTTTCTGTTCAAGACGTTCCTATGGAAGTTGACGCATGGAAAACAGACTCCCCGCCGGATCGCTATGAGGATTCCGACGTCGATGATGGCCCGGACGTTGACATGCCGATGAGGACGAACTCGCCGCCCCGAGATGATCAGCAATTCCAGTCCGATGATACACTTCGCCCCATGGTGTTTGCCTCCGACTCCCCGCTGGGCCGTTATTTAGAACTGGACTCATCCCCAGGATCGGATGAGCTGGGTGGCGAGATGCAGGTGAGGACGAATTCGCCGCCCCGCGTTAGTCAAGATGTGCAGTCCGGCAATGCGCTGCCCACCATCGCATTTTCCTCCGACTCCCCGCTGGGCCGTTATCAAGAACTGGACTCATCCCGAGGATCGGATGAGCTGGATGCCGAGATGCATGGTCCGACCGGCAACGACGAAGCGTTTCGGTCCACTGGTTTACTATGCCCCCCCAGTGATGTTCCTCTGCAGTCCCCAGCTGACCACGCTGGACCAGTTCAAACTCTACACATTGCCCCGGAGCCCCAGAGTGATACGTCCATCATAGTCAGTTCTTCTCTCGCTTCACATCCAGCTGCTGACTTCTGTCCATAGGATCAACCTGAGACTCAGATCGACTTTCCCAGCTGGCAGACCGACTCCCCACCAGACCGATACATCGATCGATCTGGAACCTCGACCACGAATCATGGCGAGCCCCTGGTTGGGACGTCCTCTGCTTCGGTGCATAGGCTATTTCATTCCCCATCGTCATATCTGACTCTTGTCGATAGGACCAAGCAAAGGCATCAGCCGAACTCCGAGACGAAATTCTCAATGTTCTCATCCGGATCAATCGTGGACCACCTGAAGGAGGGACGATGAGGAGCGGGATGGCGTTCTTGGCGGAACACCGCCGGAGCTGCCATTCTTCAACCGTCGCACTGGGGCGAAGGATGGTGAGGAACTCGGGTGGCAGAGTGAGGTCCATCCTGCCTTCCTTGACCTTTCAGGAACCTTGCCGCCAATCGGAGTTCTTCGAGTTCGGTCAGAGGGATTGGCATGGTTCCGGCGTGAACTCATTCGCACGCGCAGCTGGGACCGGGAATTGAGGCGGATCGCGAAAATGATCCATGACCGAGGATGCGGAACCGCGACGGATGCTGTCGAAAGCGCAGTCTACCGTCACCCTGATCTCGTGGACGACTTGATTTCTTGGTCCGAGATTGGCGTGGCACAGCAGAAGTATGAGGAATGGATGGAGAGTCGTAGCATTGCCATCGAACGAGACGGATTGGACATGGATGACGCGGAGTAGTTCGTCATATGTAAATCCAAAGATACTCATTTCCGTTTCAATGAAGTTAAAGAATGATTTTTACATGAATTTAATCGAATAATTCACTGTCCCAGCATCGCTCCGGACTCACAGCGCCACCTGCGCACTGGCGAAATCTTCGTCCCGCCCAATCTAAATCGGAGCGGACCCTCAGTTGTGGAGCACGGTGCACCCTACCTGACTGCAGCTGAGCGAGAGAGCGGTGTAAGCCTCGCTTTCATCCTCCGGCTCGCACCTACCAGGTAAGCTGTCAGTCTGCATCTCCCGACCGAGCTTTCGTCCTTATCAGTCTTACGTCTGTCTAGCTCTTGTCACGTTTTGTGCTACTTCTATTTAATTCGTCCACCATCCCTTCTTACCTCATATTTCGAGCAACTGCCGCTCAAAATATATTCCGGGCAGCGATGTGTGCACTAGCCACCTGGTCGAACTGGGCCTGGCCAATCTCCTCCTGCATCGAAGACGTCCCCTCAGCATACAAGATTAGATGAAGCAAATCGATTCTACCATAAGCTGAAGACATTGCTCCAGTAGTGTTCACACTTGGAACTACTTTCTCCCCGCTTTTCTCCCTTTCAAATTATGTTTCCGAGCACCAACGTCCATCGGGGCAAGGATTCTCACACCAGTCGCTGCTGCAACACTCCGAGTCACCCTCTTTTGGTCCCTAGCTTTGCTCCGAGTAATGATGCCACCTATTCTAGGTTCCGCCTTCACTTTACGGCGTTTTAAGGGTGAGATCTCGACGACCGGAACGATTTTTCTTTTCCTAGTTTTCAGACCATATTTCTCCGGTGTGTTTTGTATCACAGCGGCATCTAAAGCTTCCGGCGGAGCGGAGGAGCCTGACATCTCCTGGATGGCTGGCATGTGCACGACTCGACTTGTGGGCGTACCCAATCCTCCATCGTCATCAAATACATTTCGATTGGCCGTGTTGTTGCGTGCTGATGAGATGGACTCGATGGCGATAGCAAAGTCAGCCATCAACGGGCCAAACATGTCGGCGGTATGCGATTCTGGGATACGTCTTCCGGGTACGCCATTGGTCTGTGAAGGGCCACGCTGCTGTATTTGGGACAGACTGGGTATCGGAGACCACTCCAAGCAGTCTCTTCCAGATGCACCATTGATCTTCGGAGAGTCCTCCTGCTGTATCCCGGATGGACCAGGTATCGGTGGAGACTCCACACGATATCTCGTGGATTGAATGACTGCTTGTGAAGAGCTCTGAAGTGGTTTTCCATGTTGATGAGGGACCGCCTCCATGTCATCACGTTCCACCATGCCCGGACCAATTTCCCACATAAATCAGTGATAATCGTGATACTGTGGAATGCATGGACCGTGCTAGATATGTATGCAGGGAATTTGGTGGGGATGTCTTCATCTGGGTCTGCAATGCAGAATTGCGAACGATGGAGGTCCCGGAGCACAAGTCCAAAAGTCAGCGCCCCTCGGACGACATCTTCCACGTGAATACGCTTCGTCTGACTTCTGTAAGCCTCGATTTCGAACGTCCAAAACTTGGTGATGTCCATGAGGTGATCTGAGTTTCGATGAAACTCCTCCGGGAGCCACTGATGCTTGTATTTCCAGTTTGCCCATGAGCTCCCCGGCGCCTCGTTCCGGTTAACGTCCAGTGATCCCTGAATGAAAGCTCAAGGATACCATCATTGACACACACAACTAGCTTACCTTGGCCTGCAAGATGACTCTTACTAATGTTTGATACAGACCTTCCTCGGAGAGTGAGTTTAAGAAAATGCGGCGTTTTCCTATCGCCTCCCCAGCCCATGACGGAGGCTGGTTTGTTGCAATCCGGACCTCTTTCTCCGGAATCTTCAATGGCTCTATCACAGATCCAGGAGAGTCCTGTCGATTTCCGGTGTGAGACTCCGGATCGACATGGGGGATAGGACCTGCAACGTCCGGATCACTTTCTGACAGAATTATGGCTCGCGCCTTCCCTTTGCCTTTTCTTCGCCTAGATGACGGTGCATTCTTCTCGGGTGGTATCATTTTGCCACGCATCTCATCATCTGCATCGTCATCGCTGTTCCCTAGTACCTCATACAGTGCCGGTCGACGTGTGGAGTTGACAATTCCATGGTTGAACCGGAATACAAATTCCAAGTCTGAGTTTTGCTGACGTTCCTGCCAATATCGGAGAAGGTTCTCCGCATCATCCTTCTTGATCTTCGATGGGTCCGAGATGACCATCCCATCTGGGAGTGAGCCGGACTCAATATACAGGTGAAATCCGTCTTTGTTCAGTCTGTCCCAAGGCACACGTCCTGACAGAGTTCCGCAAGCTAGATCTATGAACAGGTAATCATCGGCGGAGAACCCATATGATCACTTGAGACTTACTCCAATGAATGGTAAACAAGGTTCGAATGAAATTCTGCAGCCCAAGCAGATTGAGCTCCAAGGTGTCCGGAATGATGGGGATTCCATTTGAATTTCGTTTGAATGCATACGGAGCGAGTTTTGGTTTCACAGTTTTAGGCCGGAGGTCTTCGTCATCCTCAGAGCTCTCATCTTGATCTCGTTCCGGATCTGAAGCCGATGGTCAGAACGGTTACTTTCTCGGTTGATATCACGTACTGAAGCACTTCCGGGTGAACTTTACCCAACAAGCATACGTGTTTGTTGCCCATTTCGGGAACGTGTTGATGAACTTCTGCCCTAACTGACTGTACTTGTCATTGAAATCATGGCTAGTCCACGGGACAAAAGTCAACACCGCCATTCTCAGCAATTCACTGTAGCTTACCGGATGACCACCATATCTCCAGTGGCATCTTCATGACCGGTCAACATAAAAATATTGGCACCGGTCTGCATTTTGACGGTCCGGGCAAATTTCGCACACATGTCCCCAATTGCTCATCTGCAACACTATTTTCTGGTCAGTGAAATGATGACAGATGTCTCCGAACACTGAATACTTACCTTTGTCGGATAGCTACCGGAGGTCCCTTCGTGTTCCATTTCTCCGCGGTCCTCTTATATTCCTTTTGCTCTTCGTTGCTAACTTTCTTCCAAAGCTCACTTGCCGCCGGTTGATACGCTTCGATGAACCGTCGATCCGCTCCGGGCTGAGCGCCGCTGATTTCCTTTGCTCTTTCGATGATCTCACGAGAATGCTCTGCTCGCCAAACTCTGTATGGCGTCCACTTTCGGAGAAGATAACTTGGATCCATCGACTTTCCCTTACGACGATGGTTTCCTCGTTCTTTCTTCGAAAACCATCTCCTTATCTCCTACAACATGGATAGGTCAAAGGTGAGATGTGAGAGAAAATAGGAATAGAACCTGTAAAATTTTGTGTTTGAATTCCTCATCGCTTTCGTCCCGAGCAGTACAGAATTTAACAGCTAGATTTTTCCGGAGGACGTTCCGTTCAGATTTCAAACCGATAGAGTGCTCTTCTGCGGCACTATTTAACTCTGCGAGCTCTGTCTGGGAGAAAACAATTTTTGCGGACATTCTACTAGAGAAAGCAGGAGAAACGTTGACTGGTCTGATTTTTCGCCTTCGGTTACAACACGAATGAATTGACGTTAGATTTAATCCCCGATGATTGATCGACATCCGAACCAATCGGCTGACTTTTTGAACGATCGACAGATTCGAAATCAAGATCCGGAAAGTAATAAGTGCAGTATTTTCATGCATGGTATTGTACACGGTCATGACATCTCAAACATCTGCTTTGACAATCTCAGGGCGATTGCCTATATATGTGAGAGCGTTATTGACAGGATAACCATCTTGAAGAGACTGAATGATGTAATATAAAATAGTCTCAACCTCAAGACAGCCTGATTTGGAAGAAGTCAACTATTATTGATCTGATAATGGAATCATCATGTGGATTATGTTATTTATTTCTTCCGTCCCACGAAGGGGATCTTCTGCTCCGGTGACTTCTTAGTTAAAGACCCAGAGCAATCCGGACCTCCTCAGTTATTGAGTCTTGTGTCAAAAACAGCTTGTCGGACCAGAATTGACATGGTCGGCAGTTGAAATCCGAACCGGTCCGGACCGTGGATATTAATAACGAGTTTCATAAGAGATGTGACTTTAGAACAATCAATCTCGTCCGCCCGCCCGTCTCTCACCATCATGCCCCACAACACACTGTCGAAATCATCAGACAAGCAGCCGATTTGATTGAATTCGCCGATGAACAAGACCTCAAGCTCGCATTCAGGGCCTGGAGTGGCATTTTCGTGTAGCCTACCGGGATGCCCTGGGTATGTGGTTAATGTCGATCCCTATCCTTGCTGATTTGTATTTGTAGATCTCCTAAATTTTGAACATCTCACTCACCTCACAGCCGAAGAGACACGGAAGGACATGCGTTTGGCATTCGAACGAGCGCTACGCTACGCCGAGACAGACAGTCCGGATCTTTTCCTTGGAGCGAAGATCGCTGCAGCAGCCGGTCACTGGTGGAACCTGCAAATGCTGGGATGTGAGGTTCTATTTTCTTTCTGTTTTCTTTAATTAACATACTCCTCAGTGATTACCACATCTGGGGATGAACAGAGCCATGTCGGATCAGAGGAATTGGAAGGATGGGAGCAGAGCGGATCGGCGCAGATGGAGGTAGAGGATGACAGCAGATCGGAGCATCGTGATGGAGACACAGGTCCATCCGACCATACCGCCGTTCACGGGACAGCCCTTAGAACGACCTCCGTCCACAGGTCCATCGAGCCGTCCTGCGCGCATGCCGTACCGCAGGTCTTTGTCTCCTCGTCCCGCTCACAGCGGCGAGGTAGTTCGCGGTGGCTCCAGAGGAGACCCCAGGACGACCCCGCGGACCTTCTCGTGGACGACCCATGGCCGTCCCCATGGGGTCTCGAGAGGAACTCGTCGGAGCCGGTTTGCCACGCCGAAGCGGGTCCATCAACCGGACCGGCACGTCGCTGATTTTTCATTTTTGAAGTTTGAATGTGCCGCTCCGTAGCTTAGGCATGTTTGGAATCTCTGCCCATGAATTTCAAGAACAGTTCATTTCTACCCAGGCATGCGGTAGCGTTTCGCTCACCCATCGAGATCTACTTGTACTACGCAGATGTATTTCTATAGTGCAATTTTATGAAACGCTCTTCTGTATTGAAAACTTGATCAGGTATATCCATCCATCTAATATCACTTTTCACGAGCTAGTCCGAATCATTATCTCCTCACTCCGGTACAGTTAATCTCCTTCAATGACTGGGTATTGCAAGGCCCAGAGCAGTCTGGTCTGCTTCACCTATTGCATCCGGTGTGAACAACGACTCACTGGACCACCATTTCCGGGGTTCGCAGTTGAAATGTCAACCAGTCCGGACCGTCGATATTAATAACCCGTCTCATAAGAGACCCAACTTCAGAACCATCAACCGCCTCAACCCAACATTCTCAACATGATCACTCAGGGACACACTCTGGTAGCCATCACCAAGGCACTCCGGCTCATCGAATTGGTCAATGGGGAGCAGGTGAGGAATGGTTTTAGAGCCTGGAGTGGCATAATCATGTATGCATTCCGGGACGGACATGGTGAGTCGCAAACATCACTCCCAATTCTTACTGACTTCTTTACAGATTTACCTGATATTTTGGAACTTGAAAGAATGATGCCATCCTCCTGGCTCCGCATGGTACTCCGAGATCAATTAGAGATAGCCAAGACAGGTGTGGAGGCTAACGATCGAGACTGGGCACTTGCGGCAGGAGTCGCCGCAGCCTCCGGACAGGGGTGGAACGAAGACGTTATGGAAGGTCAGTTTCAACCACATTTCTATACCTTCATTAATTCCAGTGTTAGAGCTGGGCATCGAGCTGCAGGTAGCAGGAGCGAACGAGGTATCGGAGGGAACCCACTGGTGGAATGTCCGCGTGATCGGAGGTTTGTTTAATCAAATACATTGTTATCGAATTCGGTTAACTCCCTGGTTAGATCATCCCATGAATGTGGATCCACGAGAGAGACACGACACCTCGGACGAAGAACCAATGGACAAGGACATATTGGACGGACCCAGCAGGACAGGGAGAGGACAGATCGGGGCAGGTGAGGATGGAGGACCCAACTCTCTCAGCCCATCCTGCTGAAGGACCGGGCCCTTCTCACCGTACCGTCACTCACGGACAGCTCTTGGAGCGACCTCCGTCCGCAGGCCCATCGAGTCGTCCTGCAGATATACGATTCCGCCGGTCTTCGTCTCCTCGCCCCGCTCATAGTGACGAGGTAGTTCGGGGTCGCCCCAGAGGACGACCCGCGGACGACCCCGTGGACCCTGAGTGGACGACCCAGTGGACCCTCCCGTGGACGACCCCGTGGCCGCCCGTGGGGTCCCGAGAGGAACTCGTCGGAGCTGGTCTCCCACACCGGAAGCGGGTCCATCCACCGGACTGGGACGTCGCTGATGTCACGAAATGTTCGACGGTTTGCGGTGGCCGAGGCAGCAGGAATTGGTGGAAAAGAGAATGCGATGAGTTTCGCGCCGGATATTGTAATACTATGAGACTGTGGCCCGATGTATCTCGACGTCTTCACGAAATGAACAATGCCACTCCCTGGTCTTTGTCAGCACGTACTGCCCATGGGGTCTCGAGAGGAACTCGTCGGAGCCGGTCTGCCACGCCGGAAGCGGGTCCATCAACCGGACCGGCACGTCGCTGATTTTTCATTTTTGAAGTTTGAATGTGCCGCTCCGTAGCTTAGGCATGATTAGAATCTGTGCACATAAAATTTCAAGAACAGTTCATTTTCGCCCAGCCATGCAATAGTGTCATGGTGCATTCGCTGACCGATGAATATCTCCTCGTAGCACACAGATGCTCTCGGACTACACGGATGTATTTCTACATTGTAATTTTACCAAAGATTCTGTATTGACAATGGGTCAAATACATTCACACATCTTATATCACCTTTCATGAGCTAGACATAAGTTCAATATGCCATGTTTTGTTGTCCGGCCCTGGAACAACGTCATGCAGACGATGGCATCTTGTCCACATGCTAGCCACTTCCCGTCGTGTACTGCAGTATACTGATGTTTGTTCATGCATTGTGCCGACATTTCATCTTTGGATTGTGTGCCCCCAGTTGCTTTCCCTATTTTAACTCCCATTTTCACTACATCTATTCATTTCTCCCCCCATAGATACATATGTCCTCATTACATGAAACATTCAACCTGGAATATACAGAGACCTTATCTCTGTACCTTCTTGATCTCTTCAAGTACAAATTACACCTAAAGACTAGAACACCCACACAGCCACCCACCATGCTCAAGCCACTTCCAGATATCATATTGAGCCTGGACATGGTTTGTGAATGTATGGCTGTGACAGAAGTCCTGGTGCAAGCCTACACACATCAAAGTAAGTGTGAATATATATCTCGGAGTCGAAGTCCGGTCGTCGATCTCTAGAGATGTCACAGTCCAGACCGACTGGGATGCAGATAGATATGCAGATAGGTTGGGAGCTAAGCCGACCGGGCGAAACAGCCAATGGGAGGACAACATGTGCCTCCGGTTTCCACCATTGAACCACTTCACTATGATCGACACTCCGAGCATCATCACGGACAAACATGACAGGATATTATGCTGGATACTTCCCGGAGTTCTATCAGAACGCCGACAGGTGAGTGAATTTGCAGAAATATAAACCAGCTTCATCCTGAATTATTGTAGCTCTTCATGGAAAATGCGCTCCGTAACATGGAGAACCTATTTCAGATTCCAAAGGGGAAAACTAAAATTTGGCGGGAGACCAAAGAGTTGTTCAAGCCATCGGAGCAGTGCTCCTGGTTTTCCCCGGGGATTATTACTCTTTCTGCGGGTTGGTTCCAGATGGGACACAAGGTCGGTCTATCGGTTCTCGGGACGAGCTTTGAATACTAACCGGAGTAGACATCGTCGTATCATCCGCAGACCTCAGCCGTACTGCAAAAACGTCCGGAATGTCGGGAGTCATTGCGGTGCATGGGAGAATCAGACGCGCTTCTCAGCGCAATATTCCGGGTCATGCAGCCCGACCTATATACTGCCGGGGTGGAGTCTCTCCGACGCTTGATGCAGAAGCCGAATGTGCTGCATCCATGTGTTGGAATGTGGGCCTCTATATTCACAGCCATCCAGATAATCTCGAACCGGGACACTCCGTTACATCGAGATACATCAGGAAGGTCCCAGTGGATGGACCTGCTTGCCTCGATTGGCCCATATGAAGACGCGAGGCTGGAATTATCCACATTTGGGCTATCGGTAAAATACATCCCGGAACGGTCGTTGGTATTTGCGGAAAGTGGTCCGACATGGAGCAAATACATCGAATGGGGAGAGGATATGCTATGCCGGGTTCATGTCCGCTGACGTATTGGGCCATGCAGGAGTGCAGTTTCCACATTGGATGACCATGAGGCATTACGTAGATTGTAGGTGTGAGTTTTTATGTCATTGTACCACGTGTAAGTTTCAAAAGAGATATAAGACGTCGAAACCGACCGGACGTGTTCTGTAGTCATGTCTAAAAAACAGCACATTCCAAGACGAAACGTCATATCAACGCATGGAATCCGGCATGCAGAATCGCAGGTCATGGGCAAGAAAATAAAGGTGACGCATGCATCAGATCCGACGGAACCTGGCCCGTCATCCCGCGGTTTATATGGGAATGGACGAGCTGTCGAACACAGTACAAATTCACCGATGGTGGAGGACATGCCAGGTATGCCGCAGGAGCGCAGCAGGCAGAAGACGAAGGTTTGTAGAATGTGCATCATATTCTGGTCTTCACTGAGGTGGTTTCCTGCAGAATCAGAACGACTTCATGCGAGAATGGCTTCCCAGAAAATTGGATTTTCTCAACCACATCATTGAAACTGAATATCCAGCACAGGGAATGCAATGTTCCGGATGCGGAGTTCGCGAGGGTAGCTGGCGGTGCCTCGAATGCCTTGGGCGTCCTGTGACGTGTATGGAATGTACGCGGGAGATGCATTCCCGTCTGCCATTTCATCGCGTGGAGGCCTGGAATGGTGAATACTTCCAGTCTGCATCACTCCGGGCCACCGGGGTGGAATTACATTTAGGTCATGGGGGTCTAGCTGCCCAATAGAAGTCTCCGGATGGGATCCAGAAGTGGATACCGATTCCGACGAAGAGGCAGGGGCGGAGTCATGCGTTGAAGAACCATTCCCTGATATCTCACCTTCAGGGCAACGATCAACACGGACGGTAGTATTGGTGGATACTAGTGGGGTCCATCATCTAGACGTTCATTGGTGCGGTTGTCCGAATGCTCCCGCACGAGACATGCAGCTCCTCGACATGGGATTATACCCCAGGTTCAAAATATCCGCGGACTGCTTTCACGTTCCGACTTCTAGATGACTTTTTGCTGGAAAACAAGGAGTGTAAAACGTCAGCGTCAAACTACTATAACAAAATTCGGAGGGTCACTTCTCCTGCATTTCCTCATACAGTCCCGGTGCGTAATTTGAGTATCCGATCGAACACCGTTCGAATGATGTCACAGGATCGATACCGTGAGCTGCTCCGGGTGGCAGGCAATGGCGAGAGCTCAAAAGCGCGAAATGGAGCGGTGCAGGGCATGAACCTGAAATGGTGAATGGACCAGGCAGCCATGTTCTTTTTTGTGCGGCATGTCCCCAGCCTGGCGTGAATCTTCCTACGGACTGGGCGAATGATGAAACCGACCGGTGCGAATGCTCCTCATGCATGAATGTGACTGATAATTATCCCTGGCAGGTGGAAATATACCCGGAGTTTCGTCATGGATGGAAATTTCTCTGCGGAGCACATGAAGATGCGAAGACCGGAGGATGACGTGAAATTACGGGACGGTGAAGGATTCATGGTTCAGGACCGGGACTACAAAAATCATCTGAAGGTGGCGAAAGAATCGAAGGAGGTGAGCTTTGTTGGAAATGTCACATTGCTCTTGCCCGATATTCAATGGGTTTGTGCCAGCGTCGACCTGCAATGATCACGCCGCAGTCAACCAGGCGAACCCAACAGGCACAATCTAGAAGCCACCGGAATCGGAGCAGCGGCGTGTGCCCGACACGGATGTTTCGTGCCACACTCTGTCGTGGATTTTCAGAAGGGGGAAAAGTAAGATTTTGGTATTCTCAAATTTTGAATATAGTTAACTTCGGATCCAGACAAAAGAACATGGACTATGTTTTCAATGGAGCCCTCGCGACGCTATGCGGATTGACCTTTCTCCTGCTCTTGTACGATATCATGTGTCAATATGGGAAACGGATGAGGGAACGGTTCACTGGAAACCCATACCTCACGATGCCTGCCGGACTGACGATTTGCATGGTATCGGACTGTTCCACGTTCATGGACATCAGGACCAATGTTTCGCACGATATTCACCCAACTTCATAGAAGGTGCCGGACAAATTGATGGAGAGATCATCGAGACGTTGTGGGCGCCGTTGAATCACATCGCCGGTAGCACTCGGGGATGTCGACTGCACACCGGAAGGAGGTCATCGATGACCATATGAACGATTCGAATTGGAAGAAGCTGACTAGAATGGGTACGTGAGTTCATTCCGGAGCATATGCCTCATTACTAAACCCGCAAATCCATTAGTACCGACTTTGGTCCGAAAATACAGAAAGGCAGTTGCTGGTGAAAAACTGCACCGGGATGTTTTACAAGAGGCAAACGAGAATGCTGATCCAGAGGACATCGCCGAATGGACGGAAGAATATGACCGGGCAATGGCGGAACGGCATCAAAACGTGGAGGTCATGGACGTTTTTGAAGTGAAGAAACGTGAAGGCAAGTCTGGATTTATGCGACATTGACCTTGAGATCTCACCATGTGCAGCTCCAACCCGGAGTGAAATTCAACTTCAACTTGCCACTGCGGAGGAGACGAAAGGCCTGCCCCGGGGCACCATCTCATGGCTGTCCTCCGGAATGCGTATTCAGGAGACCCAGTGCGTTTTCACCAGTGCAAATGTTGGCAGAATCTCATTCCTGTCAGGCTATCCCTCGCTGCGGACATCCGGAGCATGGGAAAATCTCCTACCGCTGCTGAGAAACTTCAAATACTTGATCGTCGACAACGGTTGCAAACCAGGATCGATAAATTTCACAAACGCGCCGGAGCGCATATGGTCCATTCGCCGGACGCTGTTGATACCGATCTTAGATCCGATGATGAAGAGGATAACTCAACCATCAATGATGACTTGGGCTGGTATAATGTAAACGCCGATGACGATGAATTCGTGGACGAAGAGGATCTGTCACCGGAGAAGATGTTACTTCACATACCATCCACCATCGGCTGGAGCGCATGTCGGCGACGTCACCTGGATCACGTCGCGGATCAAGAGATCGAACTACGAAAAGGTCAAATGAATGATGCCCTCCATCGGATCAGACTGGCACTAGGATACAAAGCATTTTTATTCCGAACTCGAGTTCGGCAGGCTAACAGTCAGCGGACCAAGCTACGATCATTTGATGAAATCCACGTTGTCGAAAATGAAGTCAAGACCCAATCCCGGATATATAATCATGCCCGGCGATGTCTACAGGCCCTATTCCCCACCGACCCTGATGGTTCAGATATCATCCGGCAGCAACAACGGACGGAATTGCTGGAACGTTATAAATCTCTAACTCAAGAGGACTTCAAGGTGGGAACAGCACTGGTGGAGGCTCATACTCGGGGTTTGCGAAACAAGCCGCTGGCCTGGTTCTGGACGATGGACTTAGCTGGAGACAGCGACGGAGCTGCATGGATGAGAGAATGTGAGCAATTACAGGCATATGTACGCATTTATTTTCTAATCATTGACAGTCCATCGAGTGAACTGGCTGAGAGCAAAAGCCAGGGCTGCCCGGTGGAGAGAGGAGCTGGTGATTGTGACATCGGAGATGGATTGGACGACTAGATTTTTCAGGCACTCCGAGAGGATTTGGCAGAGACGGTCGGAACAGATATCAGACAAAGGACATAAATGTTACGCGCGTCGTCAGGCCGGGATGTGGAAGGCGTTCGGAGATCAAGCCAGAGATACCTTCGTCAATGTTGTGAATTCCATGTAAATTTCCATGTAATACTGAGCTCAGGTCGACAACTACGCTGCAAATATTTGCCTGCAGCACTCTGGACATTTGAAACGATGCGAGTCATGTCGATGCATCAGACATTATCCCCGTGTTCTTCAGCGATGAATCTGTAAGTCTAGAGTACCGGAATAGAAGTTGGCAATAGTTCGACATTCATCCCAGTCTCTCGCCTTGTATTCGTTCAACGTCTGACATCCAATGAACTCTTTCCATGTATTTTTTCCGTTCACCACATGTAGGTGAGAAGAACTCGGATGTTCGGACTGTGCTCCGGGACAATTTTGGAATTCCCGGAGCAGTCTCCCTATACACATGTTGAGCAATGCTTCTAGTTCTGTCTGCACCGGTATTTGCCGATGGTCGGCTTTGATCTAACCAATGCCTATTCGCAATCTCGCCGATTGATCGTGCCGCGGCTACCGCATGTAGCTTCTCCGAACATTAGCCGATGGATCTCGGATGATTAGTTTTTCACATAAACTTTAGATAGGCAGATCTAAATATAATCGTGATTGCTTACGTGCTTATAAGCCGCATGTTGTTCGCGTATCAAGCCATCCCTCTGTCAATTGACCATGGACTACTCCAGCTACACACGCGACCGCATCCCCTTCCCCGCTGGCATGAAAAGTTCCGGGCCCAAGTCCAGGAGCTTGTCTCCGACTGGCTCCGCAACGAGTAAGTGTCTCCAGTCCAGTTCGCGGTCCGCTCACTCCGACTCTACAGACGCCTGTGGCGACCTTGTGTGAAAGACCTTACACCGAAAGCCTTGGATGCGGCCGTGGATGACCTCTCCACAGATGTCTATTCGGTCCTCAGGACCTCCACGGAGATGGAGGAAGTTGCAGCTGTTATGGAAGCTGGTGGCGAGCTGCACCGCTCGGTTTACACTCGGTTCATTATGCACTTTACTCGGTCTTCGAATGGGCATGCAAGCAGACCTTCAACCCGGTAAGTCCCCATACTCGTTCATCACTCACATAGCCCACAATCCGAACCATAGCGCCCCTGGCCTGTAGTCCCGCAGGTCTCCGGGACGCAAACGCCACAGGCGCCGCCTGGTGGTATGGGACCGCCGGCCCTCCCCTCTCGGCTCGAATACCCACCCTCCGCCTTCAATGAAGGGGTACCGCGTATCGGGTTCCTTTCGCTCTCAGAGTCTTTGGCGGACAATTCTCCTCCGGGAAGCGAGTCGTCTCTGTACCCCAGCTCCGATCGGCACCCCGGTGCGCTCCAACGACTCGGCTGCCGTTTCAGAGATCGGAGAAGCGGTCGGCTCCGGATGGACATCGTCGGAGGATAAGAGGGGGGACGTAGCTACGAGTTTCCTCTCGTCGAGGGCTCCGCGGAGGGCGAGCCGAGTCTACACCCTCCACCCTCCACCGAAGGTTCGGAGACTTACGTTGGATGGGAACGTCGATGATGCTGCAGAGGATGTGTCCAGCGGGGAGGTGTCATCTGGTGAGCCAGTTTGGTCTCCTACTCCAAACCGCAATGCGGCGTACGATCCCCGAAACCCCCCTCCCATCCATGTCCCCGAGTAGCTGGCACGTCGTAGTAGTTGTGTGTTCTGTGCCCGTTCTCTGTGTCTCCTCCTTCCCGGCGTCTCCCCATCACTTATGTTGCTCCCTTGTGACTCGTCTCCGCATTGTTAGGATCTGTACTGTGACGTATCTCCTGTAAGAATAGGTGTAGAGCGAATTGACTTCGTTGTGTCTGAATGGCGGCTACGACTCTGATGAGCCTGGACCGGCATTTGATCCGCTCCGGTCTGCTTATGAGTGGATAACACTGAGTGATTGTTTAAGAGTGTGTAATTGATGTCCTCAGAGAAGCATGTGTTTGAAAATGTCAGATGGTGAGGGGAGAACTGGGATCCAGGAAGCTTGGTCAGAGGAAAAGTATGGGGCGAAATTACCTTGCGATGCAGAGAGGGAATAGCGGGAACGGGCAGCGGACACATTCCGTCCAACATAGGGCATTGCCTCAGCGGACTCTAATGGATTTAAATATAAAAACATTAAAAAAATGTCAGACGATTCTGTGTCATGGGAATCATGGGAATATCCAATTGTGTAGAATTGCATTGCTCAAATAATATACTTCACATGATAACAGTCCGGTCAAAGGGCTCTGAGCATTATCGTTCCAACTATTGGGCTGAAACATCGACTGATATTCCGACATCAAAGATCCCATTTCACTCATCGTTCGAAAGCCAGTGACGGCCTTTGTTCATCCGGACATTCAACTCATACTCCGGAATGATCATTCAACAGTGATGTCTGCCCCGGCCCGTACATCTACTCCGGGATAGTTCTCTCCGGTCCGACAATCTATGGTGAATATAATGGACATTGCGATAGCAGCTTCAGACGAACACCAGGCGAAGTGAATGTTGTGTTGGTTTCAACCTACAATACAGCTGTTCTCACTTGTTAATGCTCCAGATATTAAGGGGTCTTCGTGAATGCCCCGATCTCATATATGTTGCTCCGTCCCGATCCCGTCAGTCCGGTCATTACATATCCGGCATTATCTCAGTACAACCGGGGCATCGAAGACCGAATTCTATCGATGGAGCCGAGAACATTGATGTGCAAGACAATATTGATACAGATCTTCGGCGTGCAGCTCAATTTCCATCCCCGATAGCAGTACCGACCTCCTCCATTTTCCAGACCAATACTTCCAGCTCATCAATCCTTGCCTCCTGCTTCCTGATGAAGTCCCGAATCTCGGAATCCACATCCAAAATCGTCTCACTGAGCCCCTGCCAATCGCCGCGCGAAACTCGAGTGGGATCCCGCTTGTAGAATGTCAGTCAAAGAACCCCCGGAGCAAGCTTCACTTACATAATCTATAAGCGGATCCTTCCACCATGCCGGTGGATTGGGATTGGGATGCTCGAGCCAAGTCCACCAGGCATGTCTCTCCGCAATATGCGCAAATGATTTCGGAAGGTCTGGAGGATTCCCTGTTCGGTACACCATCTTTTTCATGTCGACGACATATGCGTTTCCACGCCAAAGGAGCGCTCCGTGAATCAAGCAGTACACCATCTCGGGGATGTACGGTTTGAACTCGGTGAGGTACATCTTGCCGATCAAATCCTTCACATGATACTGAAAGACGTCAGTAACGATCATCAGTACAATCGAACACATACCATCTCATTCTCCAATCCTCGAGCCCACCGGAGCTCTGTGATCTCATCCGCAGAGTCGGGGTAAGCTTGCATAGCCTGCCAGATCCTCCATGCACGGAGCTGCATATCAGTCGCTGCGATCCGGAAGTAGATATCTTTGGATTTTTGCTCTTCAGATTGAGATGACATGATGACTAGCGAGTATGGTACCGGATGAGGTGGACGAAAGAACGATGAAATGCAAGAATAATGGCAGATTAAATGGTCCAGCAAAGCCGGTTCTAACTCCGACAAATAACAGCCGCTATATCAGGAGAACAAGTGCTCCTCCGGATAGAAAACAACAAACTCAAGACGACATTCGACTTCTTTTATTGTTGTCTCACTCCGGTACAATATAAACTTGGCTGAAAACCTTCCCATTTTGGGAATACAATAACTTGAGCCTGGCAGGCTTGGTTTCGAAAACCCAATCGAGCGAAAGCATGTTTTCACGCTCGCACCCACTCTACTCACTTGTCCCTCGAGTGCAGTGGCAACGCTCCGTCCGCTGTCATCCGGCTCATTTTTCCAACTCCACCGTGTGCTGTGGGACCCTCACACTCGTCGCATCCCGTCATTCTGGCTCCACAAGGATGTTCAGGCAGGAGCCCTCACCTGGCCATAGTGAGGGTCGAGATGGGCTTGCAGCCTCTCTCGCAACCGTCAGCTCTCGGGTCCCCCAGGTGAGCGACCTCTTAGCTCGGCATTTGATCCGCTCCGCTCTGCTTATGAGTGGATACCACTCAGTGATCGTTTATGAGTTTGTAATGGAAGGCCTCCTCGGAGCAGCATGTCTTTGAAAATGTCAAAAAATTCTATCGTAGAAATACTTCTATTGTGTAGAGTTGCATGCCTCAAATAATATACTTCACCTGATAACAGTCTGGCCAGAAGGCTCTGAGCATTCTTCCACTTATTGGGCTGCAATGTCCACTCATATTTTGACATCAAAGATCTCATTTGACTCATTGTTTGAACACCGGTGATAGCCTTTGTCATCCGGACAGTCAACCTATACTCCGGAATGACCATTCCATCCGGATGTCTGCCCCGGTCTGTATGTCTACTCGGGACAGTTCTTTCCGGTCCGACACTCCACCCCATGCTCCTGAATATAATGCACATTCCGATAGCAGGTTCAGACGAACACGATGCAAGGTGAATATTGGGGAGATCAATACAGCCACTGCCTGCGGTTGGTTCTCACGATATTAAGGGGTCTTCATGAACACCTCTATTTTTGAAGCGTTGTTCCGTCCCGATCCGGTCCGGAGAATGAGTCCCATCCGTACATTCTATGTCGCTCTCTAGCTCCAAATGGAATGCATCCTGTACTACTTTGATGGGTGGCCGGTGGCCCATGAATGACGAATTCAGGAAATCGTCACCGGAGTAGGGCGACGACTTGGCAGATCGTGCAACTTACGATGTAAGCAGTCGTTGATGCAGAAGGGTGCTGTGCAACTCATTTTTCATTCCGGATAAATACATCGTCTTCCGTTACTGGGACCGAGCAATTGGAGCAAATAATAAATGACAACTATGGATAACTAGGATTTCGATAGTCCTTTCATAATAGACTAGCAGTACACCTCAGCTGTAGATGTATCGAACTAATGATAAGCTACAACATACAATAAAGTGGCTGGCATCCATACTTGGCACTCCCCACACACACCCGGCATTGGGGATGACCGAGGGTTGGTGTGTGTTTGGGACCTCTGACAGATAAAAACATAATTCATCAGTCCAATTATGAACACAAGAAGGCTAACACCCAGACTGTGGTACATATGTCTGATCACCAACACCCAGAAACAAAGGGCCATTCAATCATTGAAAACCATACAGAAGGTGGAGGAAAGATGTTTGATTTAGATCGTCCTTTTGCGATCACTACTTGTACAGGTGAGACGAAAACGTACAGAACTAACAACAAGCTAAGCGATACAGTCAAATGATGGGCGTCGGCGTTCAGCGGTCTCCACGAGCACCCGGCGTTGGGGATGACCGAGGGTCGGGAGTGTGGTCGCTCCATTCACCCTCCGAATTCTCGGCGAAGGCATCCAGCTTGTTCCCAGCCCAAACCTGCCCTTCCTTCCTCTGCCCACGCGGACGCTGAATCAAGAAGCCCGACGCGAAGTATTGCTCCAGTTGCGACTCGGTTAGGCCTGGGCGTCTGGGGTGCGAACTGTCACAGTAATCGTTGTACGACGGGAATGGCGAGCTTCTCGGAGCAGGACCAGCCTCCGGAGACTGGAGGGGCGAGTGGTCGACGACACCTTCATCTTCCGTGGCGTAGAGGTGGTCGAAATGACGACGGACTGAGGAGAGATTTCCGCCTCGCCCATTCCACTCGGACTGCCTTCCGAGGCGACCGCCGGGGAACCGGCTTTTTCATCTGCAACCGGTCCGCGCTAGTTGTAATGTCGGTGTTCGAAAACACCGAAATAAAAATATGCAACGCACCGATGATGGACGCAATGCTGAAAGTGCATCCTGGAGCAGCGGGTAGAAGTACGATTGAAACTCTAATTCTAACACCTCCTCCAACTTCCCATCCAAGTCCATACTCCCCGCAATTTTCGCCATCCTCTTCAGGCCTTGAAGCTCAGCCAAGACCTTCACCGTGACGTCTCCGATCAGACCGCTGAGCTCGGTTTGGGAGAGCCCGGCAGTATGCGGCGCATACCGCCCGTGTCTAAAAAAAAAAATCAGTCAGCAGGAAGAGCACGTGACAGATACGTACGGCAATCGTAACAGGTCCCGGACCTGGGCGAAAACCCTGTTTTGGAATATCATGGTGAAGGGAGTGACTGACATAATGGAGAAAGGGTCGATGAGGGTCGTTCACGGCTAGGAGGGTTTTATATGAATCGCAATGGTGATCTTCGCAGTCACAATAAACTTCATGATGCCGATGTGATTGGTTGGGGGTCCGGACACAGAAACCGTGCCGAGATAGCCAGTGGCACCAATCTTGATGATCGTTTTTCCAGATCTAGAAGTTGTGCTACAAAAATAATTTACCTACGCCACAATCAGCCTCTGGCAGGGTCCAGGCCTTTAGCATTCGCACGTTTGTCCTGCTGCATCTCTGAAATAGATATGGCGTGGCCACAAATTCGATGTCAATCTGACAGGCACACGGTGTTCAGAAAGCTGGGGAAACAATCTAGTAATGACAACATACTAATACCACACCCCGTTCTTAAGCGGTGGAAGAGCGTAGAGGAATACATAGTACTGAATATTCTTAACTCTATTGATCTGGCGTAACTCAGGACCATTAAACTATAATACGCAGTGTCTAGTGCAGTCACAAGTCACTGAACATTTGTCCTGCATGATCAGAGAAGACTTTCCACATAGAAGCCTGTCTGAACACATAGCACCGAAGGCCATTCTGCGTAGAGCTTTCCGCCCTCGATTTCCAAATCTTCTCGGGATTGTTGAAAACTCGAATGGTTCAATCCGTCTCGAATTTCGCGATCACCTAGTGTTGCAGGGTCCGGTCCGGTCCGGTCTTTTATCTGACAAAGTTGGGACTGGAGACTGGGACTGGGACCGGACCACTTCAAATTTAGTAGGACCGGACTGAGACTGCAGTCATCCGAGGACTGCGGAAGAACTGCAGTCTCGAGACCAGTCATGACTGGTCCGGGACCATTGGTCAGTCCTGGACCAGTCATAACTGGTCAGGACCAGGTCTGAGGAGTAATATATTGGAATGAATTTGTTATTTTCATCCAAGAACTGCTTGTATATACAGATATCATATCTAGACATACTCTACTATACATCTGAGAGGGAGTCAACATGTAACTACCCATTTAATAAGGGACAAATTCGTGTAGACACAAACAATAGTGAAAAAGAAATAGAGATACAAAAAAGGTAGGTATCTGACCACATTGGGAATAAGCATGGAACCTATAGCTAGCTACCATAAGCAAAGCTTGGCTTACCATACTAGAATGGGTTATAGGACTGGTCAGGAATGGTCTGAGACTGACTGTTTAGGACCAGTCCTGACCAGTCTTATGCAGTCGTCTGAGATTTTCGAAAATATGAGGACTGAGGACCAGGACCAAGACTGGACTGCAAAAATACTGGGTTGCAGTCCAGTCCTTGTCAGTCCAGTCCTTCTTTGTCCTCAGTCCCAGGGTCAGTCCTAGGGCAGGACCATGTAACACTCTGATCTCCAGCTCCTCTCTCCAATGCTCCGCCCGGGCTTTCACTCTCAGCCAGTTCACCCGATGCACTATGAACATTGAGCAATCAAGCCTCTTTCACTGATGACAAAATTCGCTTACATTCTCTCATCCCTGCAGCACCATCACTATCTCCAGCCAAGTTAATCGTCCAGAACCAAGCCAATGGTTTATTTCGCAAACCCTGAGTGTGAGCTTCCACAAGTGCTGTCCTGACCTTAAAGTCATCCGGAGATAGTACTTTGTACCAGTAAAACAACATCTTTCGGTCTTGCTGCCTGTCAGCGTTCAGTCCATTCGGTTCATCTGGAAACAGGTCCTGTAGACATTTACGGACATGATTATATATCCTCGCCTGAACCTTAACTTCATTTTCGACGATGTGAATTTCGTCGAATGACCGGAGTTTTGTGCGTTGGCTGTTGGCTTGTCTGACTCGAGTCCAGAACAAAAATGTCTTGTACCTGAGCGAGAGTCTGATCCGATGCAGTGCATCATTCATTTGACTTTTGCGAAGTTCGATCTCGTGGTCTGCAACATCTTCATGGTCATTCCGGCCACCATGCAAGCCCAAAGTGGACGGCATATGCAGGAGTAGTTTCTCAGGGGGAATATCATCTCGGACTTCTATAACTGCCTCGGCGTTCAGCGGATCATCGTCTTCAACATCACACCATCCAGCACTACGATGGCCGAGGTGACCCCCTTCATCGTCGGATGTGGGATCAAGGTCCTCATATTTTGGTGAAAGGACCATGTGGAGTTCGGCGCTCTTCCGAAAATTATCAATCCGAGTTTGCAGTCTCTAATGGCGATCGCGTACTTGAAGTCTTTCTGCCGGCGTTGAGTTTTTTCCCATGCTCCGGATATCCACACGAAGGGATAATGGGTAAATATTTAGCATCAGCTATATATATTCGAATATCAACATAGTGCGTCTCTTGAATACGCATCCCAAGCTACCGTTCCTCTTGGAAGGCCTTTTGTCTCCACAGCCTTTGCTAGTTCCAGTTGAATTCTCAACCCATACTCCGGAATACTCGTTCAACGCTGATGTCTGCCCCGGCCCGTACGTCTACTCCGGGATGGTTCTTTCCGGTCCGACAATCTAGGCCACGCTGGTGAATATAACGGACATTCCCGGGGACTTTACTGGATGAGGCGGTGGTTAATTCTGAAGGGGGATAATTGATATTTCGAAAGGCACACAGTCCTGTTAAAGTCATATGCTTTGAAGGGAAAACAGATTGCCCCGCTACCTTTCTCCAGTGAGTGGGTGTCCTCAAGCATGTGGGGCCATGTGGAACGTCGACCGACCCCATCCTAGTATCGGTGCTTGTCGCAGATACGCACTGAGAATCCTCACCCGGTTGTCACTACAGAATCTGACAAAGGCCTCACAAGAGTTCTACGCTCCTATCAAGTGCATGCAATTGAATTTAATGTGAGACGAGTCATCTTGTGGGAGTTCCACAGCTGGTTAGGGCCCATACTCAGTAATATTGGTGATGAGGTGGGTCGAGAATTGAGAAATCGCAGATCACCAGGATGCGTCAAGCTGCAATCTGGACCATCCCCGGTCCTCAGGCATCAATGGGGGAAGTCGCAAGTCGTGGGAGCCATACAACGATGCTCGGGGAAAGAAGTCGAACACGCCGTCAGCTGGGTTAATCGCGTGATGGCGAGAAGGCATGTGAACAGTTGACTTTTAAACCCGAGGTTTTCTGGTTCACCTTCTCAGGCTCTTCTGCTCTCTCACTCCGTTCCCAGTACTCCCTCGCACATGTCGACTCCCTCACGCAATGCACCATTTGACATGCGCGCTTATTTTGAACGCTTGGATGCTGATGAACGTCGGGAGGTCATCGTTGGCTTTCACGACCTCGTGAAGCAAAGACTCCAGGTCATCCGTGATGCGCAGTCCAAGGATGATCTGGAGGCGGCAGGGAAAGCGTTCATGGAGCCAGTGGTGAGCTTAGGCTGCTTGCGCAGTTTGCGGACAGGCTGACGGTTTCACGCAGGCAGATCTCCGCTCCATGGAAACTCCTGAGTCTGACACCATTGTGGCAGAAATGCTGGCCTCCGCACGGCCTTTCTATGAGCAGATCTCCCACGTATCATGGCTGTCGTGGGGTGCCGACATCCTGCCTGAGCTAAAGATGGCCAATCCTGTGGATGCCCTTCCTGCTGTGTCATCATTCAACATCCGTAGGTCGTTGCATTTGCTTTGTCGAATCACGCTAAACACCGGGTGTCTTCCTTGGTAGCAAGTACTTCGGCTGGGAGCGAAGACGTGTCCATGGCCGATGCGACTTTCGCTCCTTCCATCAGTGCCACCCGGGCTGTTCTTCACCATCCTGGTGGGAAAAGCGCCCCTAGCCGTGTTATGAAGCCGGGAGTTCAAGATAATGATGAGGCCAGTGTCGCCCTCGCCCAGCTCATTAGCGACTCAGTCCCTGCCCTGCCGGAGACCTCCGGGCCTGCCCTCGACGCTCAAACCATTGCGTCGTCTTCGAGTACCCCCGGGGACGTTGGCGTACCGAGCACCGGCGTTGCCCCGCTCGCAACGTCTTCCACCGGATCCTACTCCTCTCGGTTCATCATCATCGACAGCATCGCTCATGCTCGCCTCCACTTCCTGCGGAACCGTCAAGTGCAAATCCAGACTGACCTCATCGTCTGTGCCCAGGAACTCCTGCGTGCAGAAAGGAAGCTCCGTGCCCTTGCCGAGAGGGAGGGTGAAGACGTCTCCGACTGGCTCCCCCATCCTACTCCACGGGGAGTAGCCATCGCGGCCTATCCCGCTTTGGTCGATGAAGTGGTCCGCCAGAGAGACGAGATTGAGCAGCTCCAGCAGAGGCTCGAGGAGCGGGAGAGCGAGTAGGGATGATGCGGGCAGTACGCTGGTGGTATTCTTTAGTTGTATCATGTATTTCCGCACGATAGCGATGCACATTTTCATTCTGGGTATATCTAAGCCTGACTGCAAATAAGAATGAGCCACCCACCGATGGCTATCAGCCACCTTGAGTAAGGTCCCTCAGATATCGTGCGGCAACCGCTATAAGAACCGTTTGCGGGATCCGTGCGACTCCCATTGGTACCTGTACGTCTACTCCGGGATGGTTCTTTCCAGTCCGACAATCTAGGCTGCGCCGGTGAATATAGCAGACATTCCGATAGCAGCTTCGGACGAACACCAGGCATAGTGAATATTGTGTAGATTTCAACATACAATACAGCCATTCTTGCTTGTTAGTTCTCCAGATATCGAGGGGTCTTCGCGAATGCCCCCGTTTCATACGTGTTGGTCCGTGCCGCTCCGGCCCGTGTATGAGTCTCCGCTCCGTGCATTCGATAATGTGGTCCATAGCTACAAATGGACTGTATCCTATACAACCCCAGCGGTGGCCCGAGCCCATTCCGCCGGGCACCCTGGATGGATCTTTTGGTGACGGTCGGACCATACTCTGGAGGGCGGCTACTGCTTCCGACCATGGGGATGGACAAGTGCTACAGTTCCGGGACCGTGATCGGCCTTTGCGGAAAAGTATTGGGACACGAGGTTGAAGCCGTTGCAGGCGAAATGGTCTGCTTTGCCAATTTTATTTGCATGGAGGTTTTAACCTATGCTGACGTTAAACTCCCTCATTGGATGGAAAGAAGCCGATACTTTGAGTAGTAGGTAGATAAAATATCCTGTTCCTTCCAGTGAATGCCAGTCTGTGTGAAAACATCGGCCGGATGTCCTATGAGAAAACCATCCGGATCCGTGAGATCAGTGTCGATGACCCATATCGACCAGACCCGTCTAACGGTGCTACGGAATTTGCAGAAGCTCCCCGGCCGCATTCTAATATTAGGACAGACGGGTCCGTCCTGGTCCCGGAATGATTTCATTGTTGATGGTGCGCCGGATGGTTGATGAATGTCTTAGAAATACACAAATACCACAAGTATCAACACTAAACGCAAGCAAGGTTCGAGATGCAGCTATCCGCTATAAGTACATACACAATACGTAGATACTGGAGAAGATATTGATCGGGCGCGGTTCAAGAAATTTCTCGCCTGCTTCACCTCATTCCTCGGCGTCACGCCTCGGTCGGCCACGCGGACGACCACGGCCACGCGGACGACCGCGGCCACGCGGACGACCGCGACCGCGATGACCGCGCATGCGAGGAGATTCCGAACGGGTGGGGGACGGGCGGGCGGCGCGGTTGGACGGGCCTGCGGAAGGAGCGCCGTCCAAATGCATTGGGCCCGGGGCGCTATGCACGGATTGCCCCGGGTGTTCCTGACGCACCTCCCATTCATCTCGCCCTGCCCGCATGGCCTGCAATTCAATCTCCCGAGGCTCCATCTCTTCATCCGAGTCGACGGGATCCGCGTTGGCTGAAGATTGTATTAATAGTCATGACTAAGCACGGTTTGGGCAACTCACCGTCCTCCATATGCTCATTCCACCAATGGCCCGCTCCGGCCGCCACCCGCGCTGCCATCAGCTGTTGCGGCGTGTCCGTTTGAATAAGCTCGAGCGCGCTTCCAACGCCCCAATCATCACCCGACGCACGCCTTCCGCATCCTCGATGGGGGGACCTAGATCAAAAAAGTCCAGCAAGGCTGCAGGAGATCAGTTATGATCATCAACCTCTGGTTAGTCATTTAGTCACTTACCTAAGTTGTCCCGGGCGACATACACCAAGATCCCGCTCCACGCCCTCATTCCTGACATGACGTCTCGCTCATCTACGGCATGGAAGAGCATCAAAGCATCCTGAATGAAGGAGATGGGGTCCTCATGGGGTGTGGAGAACATGATGTGCAGAGGCTGAGGCTCGTGTAGTTGGTACTTCTCAAGTTCTATCTCTTAAGCGATTATTTATATCCGTGGGTCGGCGACATTTAGAGAAAGGTGGCTTGGCAAGTCCTTTTTCTCTTCGGGGTCAGTAGCCTGAGCACGTGGAGCCTGGAGTTGGCTCATTGCGTGGTCACAAGTCAACACTTATGCGCACTAGGCCCCACCTGGTCAAATTAAGCCGGCATTGTGGCACCAACTCACACGTAGATTCGTTCCGTGATACATCACGGATCCGTCCTATGAGACTTCCACAGCTTCCCACGACCGGGTGGCGAATAGCGGTCCTCTAGCGAGCCCATTCAGTCATATATGCTGTTCCAAAGGCCAGCCAGGTACGAATTTAGGCTGTTATCACAGGCCAGCCGGACCCGGACCCGGCCGGGCCTGTTCATCTTGCTGTATTTGCAGTCCAGCCGGAGTACATGATTACAGTCTGTTAAGACCTCCCCTAAGTTCCTGAATTGGTAACCAAAGGTACTGGTGTCCTAATGGCCTTGATGCTTGTACTGGTCTATACCGAGTACGATGTCACTGATGACCCTTCTTGATGGATTAATCCCTACTGAAAGGGAGACGAAGTGCGAGTGCGAAGGGAATGCGCAAAGGCAAGGTCTAAGTGAACAACGGTGTATAAACGAAGTAACGAAAGGTCAAACTAGGGTATGTACATGATGCTGCCTAGTATTTATAGGTAGCTAGCTGGTCGTGCGCAAGTAACTAAACATACTATCCAATAAAATGTTGCTACGCAGCAACTGGTCTGTGCGCCGCAGCACCGTGAGAAAAGAAAATAATACGGGGTACTTGGTCATGTGCACAAAGTGCCACCGTATGTCCGTACCTTCCAAAGTCCTGCAAACAAGTAGCGCCACCGCCACACATCATGTGACCAGTAGCTGTTCCGTCCGATAGTCGTTACAACGGTTGTAACATTACCCCCCTTCTAACATTCATCGCCCCGATGAATCCTAGATTTTACGAGAGGGTCCGGGGTATCCGAGTATTCGAGATGTCCTAAGCGAGTAGCCGATTTATCGGGTATGAGGGCGGGGAATATGGCCGTGTCTGCAAGACTACAGCTTGCGCTTCTTCAACGATGGTTCCCCTTCGTCAGATTCCCAAAGGTAATCGTCTCCGTAGTTGGTTTCGTCCTGGGTGGTGATTGTCTGTGCCCCCACCGCAAGGGTTGTCCGCGTGATTCGAACGTTTCTGTCGGGAATAACCATGTTCTCGTTCTCCCAATCGATCTTTAGGCCGTTCTTCCTTATCCAAGGAAGCCCTAAGATCAATTCTTCTGGTCCTAGATCGTAAACGTAGAACGTGGTGGGGAACTTCTCTCCCTGAAGGAAAAGACATCCTTCGACTTGTTCGGTGATGTATCCACGTTGGTTTGATGGCCCGTGAGCATGGCCGATCTTGATTGGTACTGGTAGAGTCCTGGTGGGGACCCTGTGTTGTTCCACCAATCGTTTTGACAGCACATTGTGATTGGCCCCGCTGTCGATCAGGGCTCTACTCCAACAAGGAGTCCATGAAAGGCGTTGGTGGGTGCGGGGTAGGGCAGTGGTTCAGTTATTGGTGTGTCCCATCGGGTTGGTCCACCAGTCCTGCTTGAGCCTGCAAGCATTTGTTGTGCTTCGACTCTGCTAGGTTCTCCGGTGCGGCTAGGACCTGCGAGTTCCTCAGGTTTTCTAGGTTCGCTTGGCCGACCGGGTCTTCTGGGTCTGTGGAAAGTGACCCCGCCAAGAAGGTTCTTCCCTGGCGTCCCTGGTTCCATTACTCCTTTCCGTCCTGCTTCTATTCCTCCCTCCCATTGTTCAAACGTGGGGGGTAGGGGTGGCAGGAGATCCGTTGTCAAGCCATAGCTCGACGGGGTTTCTGCATCGGGTGCGTCCGCCCGCTGGGGGTTCTTTTGAGGGGGATCCCCTCCAGGTACCCCTGGTCCTGTCGCTCCTTCTGTTATTCCTCCCATCCACTCTTCAAAGGATAGGGAAGGTGGTACGGGTTCTTGTCTGTGGATTCAATGCTCCTTGGTGATTCCACGAGGGGTGTATTCGTGAAGCGGTTCTTGTCTATCGGTTCAAAGTCGATAAACGGATTGTCTGCTTCATCTCCAATACTGGGCATCTGAATAGTGGGTCGTACTTTCCACGTTGGAGGGTTCGTCTGCATAGATGTTTCCGGGGTTGTACTGGTCATGATGCTATGTCTGGGTTTGTCCTGATCTTGGGCCTACTAGGTCCTCAAGGTACGTCTGGGTAGGGGTCTGTCTGCAACTGGGGCCCGATTCTTTTGCAAGTGGATCCGTTCACAATCTGTCCGGGGTGAACCACACTTTCTCAAGTGGATCCGTTCACCTGGTTCCGTTTCGACGGTGAACCACACCTGGTTCAGTTCACGGGTGGGTTCGTTCTGGGGTAGGGGTCTGTCTGTAACTGGGGCCCGATTCTTTCGCGAGTGGATCCGTTCACAATCTGTTCGGGGTGAACCACACTTTCTCAAGTGGATCCGTTCACCTGGTTCCGTTTCGACGGTGAACCACACTTGGTCTGGTTCACGGGTGGGTTCGTTCTGGGTACGGGGTTCTCTGCGTTTCGTGGTCCGAGTGGGACTAGTCCTTGGCCAAAGGACTCGTTCGTCCCTTCTTCGGGATTCGCGTTCGTTCTATTGGGTTTTCCTGTACGCAGTCCTTTCTGCGATACTATCGGGGCTCTCTGAGCTCCTCGACGCCCAATTGCGTTTCAAGTCTGGTCTGTCCACGACCTATCGAGGTGGGATGGGGACTTGGTTCCGGTTCGTTCTGTAAGGCAATAGAGCTCGACCTGAGGTTTAGTCGAGTTATGTCTATTGTGTGCCTTCTTGTCTGTATCGCAGGTGGCTTCTTCAAGCTCCTACACAGGGTATTCTTCCACCTTTTATCTCTCGATGTTCGGGTGGAGGTATCGTTGTCAAGACGTGAGAGGGGGTGTCAACGGGATTCTGACTCGAGTTCTTCGAACTCCTTGGTTTCCAGGATTTCTTCGCCTCTCAATTCTGTATCCGAGCCGTCCTAGACTCTTCTACGGGGTTCTGGTTCGACGGGGGTTCGTGAAGGGGGTGTCAATGGTATCGCCAGCTGGGTTCTTCTTTATATTGGGGTGATCGGTCCCTTCTACAAGGTTCTTCGGCTGGGTTCTGGTTCGATTCGAGGGGTTTCTGTCTGCCCTGAGTTCTTCAAACTCCTTAGCCGACGGTTCTGATATAGTTTCGACCTAATGCAAAGGGTCGAACCACGTTCCAAAGGTCGCTTAGGCTCTTCAAGCCTTTCGTTCTTCGGCTTCGTCCAACGTTTGGTCCTTGGTCCTTCGACCTTCTGGACTCCTGAGTTGGATGCTTTTCTGGACTGGGGGGTCAGCCCTTTACCACACTTGGTAGTGGTGGGCAATGGAAGGGGTCCGTTCCTTCCAACGGTTCCACTATGTGGTCGGGGTTCTTCAAACTCCTCGACCAGTGGTTTTGGTAGAGTTTGACCTAGTGTTAAGACCGTCCCCTAAGGTTCCTGAATTGGTAACCAAAGGTACTGGTGGTCCTAATGGCCTTGATGCTTGTACTGGTCTATACCGAGTACGATGTCACTGATGACCCTTCTTGATGGATTATCCCTACTGAAAGGGAGACGAAGTGCGAGTGCGAAGGAATGCGCAAAGGCAAGGTCTAAGTGAACAACGGTGTATAAACGAAGTAACGAAGAGGTCAAACTAGGGTATGTACATGATGCTGCCTAGTATTTATAGGTAGCTAGCTGGTCCGTGCGCAAGTAACTAAACATACTATCCAATAAAATGTTGCTACGCAGCAACTGGTCTGTGCGCCGCAGCACCGTGAGAAAAGAAAATAATACGGGGTACTTGGTCATGTGCACAAAGTGCCACCGGATATGTCCGTACCTTCCAAAGTCCTGCAAACAAGTAGCGCCACCGCCACACATCATGTGACCAGTAGCTGTTCCGTCCGATAGTCTTACAACCGGTTGTAACACAGTCCGGCCAGAAGGCTCTGAGCATTCTTCCAACTATTGGGCTGCAATGTCCACTCATATTGTGACATCAAAGATCTCATTTGACTCATTGTTTGAACACCAGTGATAGCCTTTGTCATCCGGACAGTCAACCTATACTCCGGAATGACCATTCCATCCGGATGTCTGCCCCGGTCCGTATGTCTACTCCGGGACAGTTCTTTCCGGTCCGACACTCCACCCATGCTCCTGAATATAATGCACATTCCGATAGCAGGTTCAGACGAACACGATGCAAGGTGAATAGGGGAGATCAATACAGCCACTGCCTGCGGTTGGTTCTCACGATATTAAGGGGTCTTCATGAACACCTCTATTTGGTAAGCGTTGTTCCGTCCCGATCCGGTCCGGAGAATGAGTCCCATCCGTACATTCTATGTCGCTCTCTAGCTCCAAATGGAATGCATCCTGTACTACTTTGATGGGTGGCCGGTGGCCCATGAATGACGAATTCAGGAAATCGTCACCGGAGTAGGGCGACGACTTGGCAGATCGTATAACTTCGATGTAGAAGTCGCTGATGCAGAAGGGTGCTGTGCAACTCATTTTTCATCCTGGATAAATACATCATCTTCCGTTAATTTACAGGCCTTCTTTATTGTCGAAATCACATCAGACCGGACCGTCGTAACCTCTATCCTATTGTTGTCAAATCGCAGCCCACCGTGCCGCTCCGATTGGCATACACATATACTATGAATGTAAGGCCTAGCCCACCGACGAACTCCAGCTGCACAGTAACAATATTCGCTGAAACGGACAACAAACATGCTGAGGGCAGTATTGATGCCGACGTTCGGCATGCAGGTTGGCTGTCATCCCAGATAGGTGGGGTGTGCTCCAACGTTGTCTGGACAGGTGTTATACCAGACATCCCTCCGGCATGGGCACACTGATCATGGACACATCCTGCTCCGATTGGCATCCGGCCAGGCTGTGAACCTGAGCACCGGCCGGACTGACGAAAAGGAGACAGATGTTCCGGAGTGACATCCGGCCGGACTGAAAATACAGAACCCCGGCCGGGCTGTAACTACGGAACAAGTTACAATCCCGGCCGGGTCCGGCTGGCCTGTGACATCAGCCCATGCCATTGACCGGCTGTCTGTAAGTAACAGAAACACTTCACTGAAAGGTGTGGCTATGCATGTAACCTGACCATATTCCTTGTAGTATGTCCACACCATGGGCATTGTCCATCGCGACATCAAGCCTGAAAACATTTTGTTAACCAAGGATAAGCCACCTGCAGTGAAGATTGCCGATTTTGGCCTTTCAAATGTAGTCGACAGCATGGCCATGCTGAATGTATGACATTGTTTACCATCCAATTTTGTTTTTCTCTGATGTAATTTTGCAGACGATGTGTGGCACACCTTACTATGTTGCACCGGAAGTCATACATTGTGATCGGAGCAAAGGGTACGATCAAGTGGTAGACAGTTGGAGTGTGGGTCTAATTGTCTTTTCAATGTGAGTAATTGCATATTGTGCACTGCAGAATTATTTATGACATGGTATGGCTAGGGTAACTGGATACGATCCATATGCCGCTGAGCAGCAGCCAGTGGGATTTGGAGTCGAAACCTGGATCCGCAATCGACAAATACAGTGGGATATCTTAACAGATTCCGGAGTGAGCCAAAAAGCTCAGGGCTTCATCCGAGGCCTTCTAGTGGTTGATCCTGCACATCGCATGACCCTTTGCGCTGCTCGAGAACATGCCTGGCTCTCCTGGCAAGCACGCACGTGTGTTGTCCATCAATATTGCCGATTCTAACACTCCTTCCGAGAGTGATCTCTCGGAATCGGGTGAGAGTCACTCTTCCTGGTGGTCCTATCTCCCTTCCGCTGATACTCGCACCTGGCCTGCACCAACTTCACTCCGGCACACAACAACTTCACTCCGGCACACACAAACTTCACTCCGGCACACACAAATTTCACTCCGGCACAGGCTTGGATCACTAGGTATCCAGTCATATTCACTTATGTTCTTAGTCATTTGTGCATTCCTGTACCACACCTTCATTTAAATCAATCTTCGGCAAAGAATGCCCAATTTCTCATGCACAATCAAATTGTGCCGGGTCACTGAAAGTCAGTCACACCGTTTCTTGCATTATTTTGAGCAGTTAATACACGAAAATTGAGAGCTGTTGTCGGGCGCAGTGAGTACTGCCGCATGTGTATTGCGGGGAGTGTCTAACGGAACGCAGCATCCAGCCCAGAGAGGTGGGGTGCGACGGACCAGGTGAAGCCTGCGTCGCGGTCACCGTCAGTCCAAGGACGTAGTACGTCAACGCGGAAGTGGGCCCGGAGCTCCAGCTGTGCGAATGACTTGTATACGACGCATCGTAGCTATATCCATCGTAGCTGCGATGATTTTGGTGCGACGTCAGAGAAGGTGATTGAGGAGAACCAAAGAAGCATACTAGAGGGAGCCATTCGCCGTGAACCCTTCCAGCAGCGTAGATTGGACGCTGAGGTTGGTGTAGAGCATGTAGCCCCACTCTCGTCTTAGGAGGTCCAACGCGCGCTCGTCGTTGCCCAACGTGAAGTGCACTTGCAGCAAAAAACCATTGAACTATTACGATTATATACTGGAAGAGGACGAGAAAACATACCTCCAGCCCACTGATGAACGACGAGATCGTGTCTGGCAACTCTGGCGCAACCGGCCCGATGTCGTTCTAATTCTTCGTCAGGACGATGCTTGCTCGGGCGAGGTCATGAGGTTGAAGAGAATTGCCATCGAATTTGCATCCTGAGCATATAACTGGTTGTCTCGTTGTCGCGATACATACCCTCACTAGGGAGCCAAAACGCTTCGTATCTGGTGTTCAGGGCGGAGGCATTGGCAGCCCATCTGATAGCGAATGAAGACTCGTTGATGTGGCTTGCGAGGTCCACACCAGTGGCTAGTACCTGGAGAAACTGAAAACGAGTATCTACTACCCGGATCGACTTGGGCACCCACTCGATAGTACAACGCTTTGCCCTCCGCATTATGTCCCCCTTGTCCAAGTCGTGCCCAGTCCCTCAGGCCCGTCACGTTCAAGAGGCCAGAGCTGTCGACCTTGTTCTCCAAGAACGCGACCGCCTTCGTGTAGTTGGCCCATACAGTATCAGCCATGTGACGTCCCCAGAATAAAGGAAGTAGTTATAGGTGCCGATGAGCATCCAAGCGTGATATGTATTGCTGCCCTGTTGGTTCAGAGGCGGGCCGGAGTCGGGCAGCGCACCGGTCACAGGATGCACTCCAGCGAACATGGTCGGCAGTGCGTTGCGCGTGGGCAGTAAGTCGTTTGTCGATACGAATTGCGTTGGGACCGCTACGCCCAAGTCGCCTGCAGGCAAATTAGCTTCAAACGGAGAACTTGCGCATTCACCTACCTGGCCATACGGCACTGATGAGGTCGCATCACCAACGTGCAGTAGAGAATTGTGTGATTACTTACCGGTCGGGCGCCAAACGGGAGCGCGATATCGGCGCGCACCTCCAGGGCCTACCAGAAAGCAGGGAGGGAGGTTGGGCCCACAGAGGTGTATGACCAGTATTTCAACAAATGGGCTAGCAGACAGAGACGTTGGCCACCTGCTACACAGCGCGCGGAGTCGCCCCTTGTCGCTCCTCGTCGCGTATTGACTCCTCTCAGCCTGGGCTCTTGCCTGTTGTTATTCCACCGCAGACTCATCTCCACCTCAAGATGTTGCTTCTTTAAGACACAAATGTTTCCGGTTAAAACACCAGCTGGCGGATGCAGCAGAAACCGATGGAGATAATGGAGAATGAGCGGCTGAAGGCACAGACTATGCGGCGGCATGCTGACCTAAGGATTGCAAGGTTGAGAGGTCATGGGCACTGGACGGTGATATGAGTACGATTATATAGATGAAAGCATGTACAAGTGGCAGGAGTTACATTGAGCACAAGTGAGCGTGAGATACTACGCGTCACGCCTCTAAAGATCTAACCGTTCGAGCTCCGTCTTTCACTTTACCACAGCCAATCCCTGCACATTTCAAAGTTTCTTAATGTCAAAGCGGCGCTTTCAAGTCTGCAACTCTATTTCTCAGATGTCTGGCGACTCGGCAGTTGCACTCAGTGTTTCTGCAGTACTGCGCGACGATGCTCGGCCCCTATTACCCACCCAAGCTGCCTGCGATTCTCTGCCGCCCGGGCAAGTCGGGTATGCTTATACCAAATCATGTTCGTCGTTGTCGTTGTGATGTGTTTCTAGTGTCCGGGACCTGTTCAATGCTGAACGCTATTGGGAAGAGCAGTTCTCTGGCACGTTAAAGGAAATGGGAAATCTCAGCGCTTGCAACACCGCTCTGCTTCGGGCAACTTACAATATTCGCCAGCATCAGGTATGCTCAACTCCTTCCTTCCTTTCTGAACTGAGCCAGATATTTGCAGGATGACCTCGCGAAACATATCGCACAAATAGGAGTGGAATTCGGCGAGCTTCGAGATGAGTTTGCGGAGTCATTCTGCTCTGTGAAACGACTGCTCGTTCAAGCCGGAGGTTAGTGTACGTTTCATATCAATCTATCTAGTGCTAAGTTAGATTAGACAGTGCTCGCAACAAAAGAAGCGGGCAAGAGCCGCTTTCCACTGATTGCATTGATTCGCTGAGAAATAAAGTTGCAAAATTGGAGCTTGAGATAACTGTTCTCAAGGCTCAGCGCAAAACGTATCAATCAAAGTTTGAGCGGTTAGAGAATGGTTTACTTACTATTCAAGACATCGAGCGGAACTTAAGCGTACGCATGCACGAGATGGAAGGAGCGGAGGCTTATCTTCGGGACCTGGCAGGCAGGACGAATGAACTCCTCGCCGACGTTTTGGCGAAATCAGCTGTCTCGGAGTCCCCTGGCAACATCGATTCCTTTTCTATGCCTTGTTCTCTTGCATCTGAGTTTTCAACTTGTGCGCAATGTGCTGAAGACCAATCTTCCAGGGAGGTGTCTCTGCTTTTCGCCGCAGAAAATGTAGGTGTTACAACCTGTCATTCGGACGAGCAGATATTCATTGCCACCCAGGGTCTTGAGAATGGTGTGGAATCTGTCAGCATGTCTAGATTAGGCTTACGAGGCAAGTTTCTGGTGAGTACCTGCGGGTTCGAATGAGTCGAATCGGCATTCATGAATATTGCAACCTAGATGCTAGCTATGACACGACATCTATTCAACGTGTATAGCATGTTGTCGCTCATACTCAACTGCTTCACATGCTGGCGTACCTCCTTTTGTCAACGTCAGAGGCTCTCTCCTGTACATTCCATTGCTCTGCATTTGATAGGTCATTTCCTGTCCGTTACATCTGCCCAAATTCCCCTCCTTCTATGTGCCATTTATTACATGATCATCTATCTCTTCAACATATCCACAAAGCAGCTGCCAGGAGACAGACCTATCTGGGAGTCCGCGAGATCATAGCATGGTCATAGTCTGCAGCAATCTGTGTTCTACCACCACTATGATATGATAACATACACGGCTGGCTGCGAAGTCGCTCCTGACATCCATGACTCCTCCCTGCGTGATCTCGTACAGATGCAACATACCTACCTTCGCCGCATACTCGGCCTCAACAGCCAACGCGCGATTATTCCACTATTCACGGAGACGGGCCTATACCCGCTCCGTTACTGACGCGTTTCTTTGGCGTTGCGCTTCCTACATGTCCAACGGGATGTCCGAAGCTTGAGGAAACTTGGTTGCCGAGTCGATGGACAGAAATTTGCCTTCCTGCCCTTCTCCGGCTCAACCATCATGTGCGCGACGACACCCCGCGGGCAAGAATCATGCTTCCCGCACCCTTGCCCACGACAGGGATGATTCCGCCCTCTGGGATGACGGAAAGCTGCTCCACTGCAAATCCTGTTCCCGCACAACACAGCTCTTCGTTGATGACCAGTTCATCATCAACCACCATATGTGCCAGCTCCGGGGGGGGGGGGCTTCAGCTCGGGCTCCGCCGAGGAGCGCGGCTGGTCGCGCTCAGGGTGGGCATCGTGCACCGCATCTATGTCGAGTTCTGGGTCCCCGTGCCGGACGACCAGGACGAGATGGTCATGAACACGGCCGTTCGCCTCAACGCAGACTGGGAGACGGAGGGGCATTGGATGCATAAAGTGGATGCGTAAACTGTGAGCTGCGCTTGGTCGCCCCCCGGCTGCTGCTCCGCGAGCTATGTCGAGCCCACACCGAGAACTGGCTCGCACTCCCGGCGATTGCAGGGGCTTGAGAACGCTGACCATGAGCACCGTGCGGCGGGCGTTGCTGCGGGAGCTGCCAGTCGTTATCCGCTAGGGTGCGTGCAGGGTCAGTTGACTTGCTTCATTTCAAGGACAAGCTCTATGTGCACACTACGAGTCGTCTTCGACACCGTTCGCGGCGTCTTCCAAATCGAGCACCTCATAACGAGTGCACTGGGGGCCTGCTTTGATGACCGCGGAGCGAGCAGTTTTGCGAGGAGGTCCAAGTCTTTGAATTCCTGGCCCGGACTTCCTTCGTCAGTGTAGCGGTCAGATACTGGAGCCGTGCTCGTAGACGGCAGAGATTCTAATAAGTCAAATGCACTCGGAGAACAGCGTGAGGGGTTGTGGCGAACAGTGCCAGCGAGAGGTAGCATTCATTCGCCATCGGTATTCGCGGTATTACAACCTATGACTAGATGATGTAAGGGGTGAAATGATAGCAGGTAGAAGATAAAATAATGGAATAGAGGGGAAGAAATGTGGTTTGGACTCACAACATGTGTGCATTTACTCCTTCAGCATACCAGGATTTCTGGGAAAGTGAAATTCATCCGGGAGTCGTAGCCATCGGTTGCTGTCACAGGCATGAAAACTTATGATGAGGTGAACTAAGAATACAAGCCTATTTGAGTTGAATATTTGAAGTGGACTGCTCTCGCAGCCAGCTCTCTCGCAACCGTGAAGCATCATGGCCCCCTAGAATTCTGCTTAAATCAAAATATCTACACTGGCCCAGCTAAAAGAGACGAATCGCAGGTGGGTTGAGGATAGCACGGCGAGCCAAATAACAGTTTTCTAGATTTGGACCGCTGATGTTAGTATTGCAAGATGGTGCTATCGCCTTGAAGAGCATACCGGAGCTACCTCTCAAGCATCAACCTTCGCACCATGAACCCGCATCCTATATAAACATGTTCGCTCACTGCCCCAGTTATCCAAGATCTCTAGAACGAATACGCCGAAGTCGATCCGCGAGTCGATGATGTGCTGGTAGACGGGGAATGTCTGAATATGGAGGGGTGCATGGATGTTGTACTCGAAAGCAGCCAGGCGCGCGAATGTGTACCCTTGGGAGATTGGCGGATGGGCACGACCTGGCGTCGCTATGTTGCCAAGGTTCTGGTAGCGATTAAAATTGGCCGGACCATCAATCATCCCCCATAGAATCGTCGTACGGGGAGCTTGTCCTATATCAGCAGCGAGCTCTTGCGGAATATGATCTATAGTGATGTGAGAAGGATAGATGATGTCGGAGATAACAATGCCAATCTGGCCCGAAGCCTCAGGCAGCTTCCAACAATTCCCAATGCGAAAGTCGTCATTGATGACAACTTCAGGACCGACTTCATTCGTTCTAAACCGACCTCGGTTCGACGTAAGGCCGGAGAAGATCTTGCTCCCGTCAGCGCTGAGGGCAAAATCCCGCTGGCCAACAGCATCTCGTAGTGCCCTTGCAACCATCTGATGAACAATATCAGCGATATTGGTGGGATCCAGTGTAGGCGATGGCGGCGGGGGTGGCGGGGTGATGGCAGCAGTAGCGCCTCACAAAAGCGCAAGATCCGCCCAGGCTCCAGGGAAATACGACACAGCAGGAGACTGGAAGGGCACCATTCGCTCGGCTCTCCGAGGAGAACAGCGGATGCGAGGAACATGATGGCAACAACACTCCACTTCCTGATATTCAGAGGAGGAGATGGGCGCCGATGGCGCTCGGGAAACCCTCCCGCCGCTTCCTCCGAAAGTGACCCGTTGCTTGACGCAAAGCGAACATTCTTGAGACCTGCAAATACTTACACATTCGAAAAACTGCATATATGGAGATATAGATTGCTCACTCTGTAAGCGCGTAGATGATTCCTCAAAAACAAATCTTGAGGGGTGAAATGGGGACTCTTTGTTTTGTTGCTGCATTCTAAACCATGCAGGGAGGCAGCACTCCTCGTTGCAGATCCCATAGTTGCGCGGATTGCTCGCATCGCCACGTGGATTTCCGCGCCTCATGGACATCTCTCAGACTGTCAATTAGTAGCGAAAGAGTGAATCGTTAAAAAGAGATCTGTGCATAATTTTTACACTTTGCGCTTCCAACGCTGCAGCCAAAAACATAGAAGAGAGAACAAAAAGAGTCAAAAGTGCAATAAGTCGACCTTGATGCTGGAACGTTCAATTTACGAAAAATTGAACATATGTCTTTTGCTCCATCGCGCACTCGTGCGCTGCGCCTCGCACGTCTCCTCTCACGATACCACATACTCGTGCACATACTGGTCCTAAGCTGCCTCGAGCTCGTCGAGCAGGTTGTGGTTCTTGGATAGGTTCTCGAGATCCTCTGCATGGTTCTTCAGCAGGTCGTCGATCATGAGGTCTTCGTCGCAAGCACCTTCATCATCTCCGCGCACTTCCCCACCCCGCGACACTCGACAGCAGGCATTGCGCCAGCATGGGGCTCGCAAACGTGTTCGCGACCACTCTGAGAACGGCGAGGACGTGGTTTTGTCCGTTCGTCGGTGGGCTCGGATCATTGTCTAGTGTCTGCACCGTTTTCTCCGGCGAGTCCTGCACGAGGTCGGCGATCGGATGGCACCCGCCAGGTACGCCGCGCGCGCTCCTGCAACGAAATGAAGCTCCTGCACAACTCGATCTCCACGAGCAGGTCACCCAGCTTCTTTGCTGGCACTTTCGGCATGTTATCCGTAAGACGTGCCCGGTGTTACAAACGGTCGTAAGCATTATCGTTGGTTATTGTTTTTACTTGTTGGTTCGATACTTTCTTTGTTGTCGGGGACAGTGGGCTACTCCGTTACTCGCTATGTGCTTTATGCACGTGACCAGTAACCCGTTTTCCTTTTTCTTTCCCACGATACGTTTGTAGCGCACGGACCAAGTGCCACATCGTATGATACCGTTAGTTACTTGTTCCGATTAGTTACGAGTTGTTGCGCACGGACCATGGACTCCTGTATAAATAGCAGTACTTCGAAGATGATCGCTAGTTCGATCTCTTCGTTCAATTCTACCGTTCTACCCCAGACTCCGCTATAAGCGTGCCTTCTGCCCGCTTCGCTCCGTCTCCCTTCATCCGCATCCTCGAGAACTTCTCTGTAGAAGTCCTCAACCTTGAACTTAGGACCTAGGACCCCTAGACCCTAGGACCCCTGACACTTGGCACCTCGATAGGTAGCCATCGGTAACGGTCTTAACACTAGATCGAACTCTACCTCTTGTCCCACCTCGACAGGTGCAGGACTGACCCCACCGAATCCAGAACAGGAATTTTAGCCTGAAGTCGAGGAGTTCAGAGAACCCCGACGATACCTAGAACGAATCAAGGAGCTCAGAGAGCCCTGACCCAAGACGAATTCTGAGGACCTAATAGGCCCGGAATTGAAGCGGATCTGGAAAGGCAAAGCCTTTTGACATTTCCCCCCACCCCCTTGCACGTATCCTTGAACATTACATCCAGAACATCCAGGCGATCGTCCTGCCCATAACACCGATCCATTCTAGAACCAGAAGTCCAACTCGACTTGGAAGCCACTCTATATCATTTGGAAAGAGCCCTTACCTTCTCAATCGGTTCTCGGGATATATCAATCCAGAAACGAGCTAGCAGACAGGACGTCGTTGAATTCCCTTCCCCCCACCCCAGATTCCTCCTTTCCGGACTACCTCCAGAACCGAATTACCCGCATTCAACGATCCATTCAGAACCCCTACCTGCTAGGAGACGAAGAACTTGCTGGGCTTACGAATTTTCTAAGAAGGCTTTTGGACGCACAGAAAATCTACGAACTTTGGGAAAACCAAGGGCGGATCGAACAAACTGGCAGAACAGACAGCAACTCGTTCTAACTGCACCCAACGGCCGCATCGCTTCGACCCTGAGGACGAAGTAGACGTACACTACTTCCCCGGCACTACCTATAACTGGGTAGTGTGTGAAGAACAACCGTGCAGAAACCGATATAACGACATCGCATCTAAAACCAACGCATACGAACCCATCCAAACTGAACAGGAACTACTGTTTGGAAAGCCAAATCTCCCTTCTATACCCGAAGAAGAACCACTGCCGTCTATCAGTTCCAAGGGAAAGGAGAAACCCCCCTGAAGCCCAAGCCACTAGCCATGGGAACGCAAACAACGACCCAAACACCTAGCATAGGAACCACTGTAAGCCTTGGTTCGGCCCTCACCCCCTTGCCACCTGCCCAACCGGGAGGAACATGGACAGGGGGAATTACTGGAGGATTGACTGGACCAGGAGTACCAGGAGGAGGCGGAGGAGGACCCCCTGGAGGACCTCCTGGTGGACTTACCGCTGGACCCCTGGAGGTACAGGTGGGCCAGGCGGACCTGGAGGAGCACCTGGTGGTGGGCCACCACCAGGACCCCCCCTGGAGGACCAGGTGGACCTGGAGGACCTGGAGGGGCAGGTGCCGGACCATTGCCCGGTCAGAATCCCCCTGTGATCGGTATTCAATCCAAAGCAAAGGTCAAAGAACCGGATACCTTCGATGGGGATAGGACCAAAACCACGAAGTTCCTTAATGAACTATATCTCATGTTCAAGAACAGACCCCTGGACTATGCCACCGATGAGGCCAAGATAGTCACCGCTATCTCCTACATGAGGGGAAAGAATGCCGAAACGTGGGCACAAGCTGAAGTTACCATGGCCCAAGAGCCCGACCCCAATAACCCCAATATGGAAAGGGGGTTTGGGACGTGGATGGCCTTTCGACAACGTATCAGGGATACGTTCGAAGTAGTCGACAAGGATATAATGGCCTCCATTAAATTGGAGGCCCTCTCCAGACGGGGCCCATCGATGACTTCGATACCGAGTTTAATCGCCTGGCCAGAGAGGCCAACATCACGCAAGGGGCGGCCCTAATTGCCATGTACCGCCAAAAGCTGGCCAAGGGAATCAGAGAAAAATAATGTACATGGATAACCCCCCACTACCATAGAGGGATGGCAGGACAAGGCCAAGCAGATTGATCGAGCCTGGCGTACCAACCGAGCCATCGAAACGGAGAAAGGGAATTATCCAAAAAAGACGACGTCAGGAAAAACATCAAGGCGGCGGGAGTCAACAAGTTGACTCAGGACGAACGCATGAAACTCCTGAGGAAGAGGAGCATGCTTCTATTGCAAAGAAGTTGGACATATGGCCAGAGAATGCCCGAAGAAGACGGAAAAGGATCAACCGAAGAAGAACAGGAGAAAGGACAGCCGAAGAAGACGGTCAGAGCAACAATTGAGAATGCAGATGACGAAGAAGAAACTCTCCAAGGATCGGATGAAGAGGAAGTGGTACCGGCACCCATTCGAGCAACCGAGGAATTGGGATATGGGGAAGTACTTTCCGACGAAATGGATTTTCAGTAGGGCAGCCTGATCCGATGACAGGACTGCCGCAAGTGTCAATTTCCCTAACTGTATCCACCGAGCGCAGGCGCAATACAATTCGGTTACCCAGTACGTGGAATTTGACGGAAAAGCCATCGGAATAAAAGCCCTCATTGACAGGGGGCAGAGGAACCTTTATATCACAACGACTTGTGGAAAGGTTAAACTCCCCACAGTGAAATTGCCAAGGCTATTAAGATCAGCAATGTTGATGGATCCTCCAATCGCAATGGATATATCACCGAACGAGTCGAAGGAAGTCTAATCCTTCAAGGACAAAAAATCCCTACCAGATTCTATGTCACCGCTCTTGGACCAGAAGAAGTCATCCTGGGAATCCCTTGGTTAAGAAAGACCAATCCAAGGATCAACTGGGAAACAGGAACATGGTCATACCTGACCAAAACATCCGAGCCATGCAACAGCGCGCCGAATGGATTAAGAAGTTTGCTCCACCGGGAGCCTTCTTTGGGCTACGGCTATTCCTGAACCAGAACAGACGGACGAAATGATCATAGCCTATCTCCAAGGAGAAAATGCAATTGGGCTGTTCTCCCCGGACGATGCTCCACCTACAACGGAAGAACTTTACTCGAAGCCGCTGCCTACAAGTAGACAAATGGATAGGCCGAATGCAGTTCCATAACAACGGCAGACGATTCTCAATCGCGCGAACCACGCAATCCACACTACTTGCAGAAGCAGAGTCAAAGTTGAAGAAAAAGACAACTTTGGACGAATCTCTGCCCCCACAATATGCTGAATACAGGGATGTGTTTGAAAAGAAAGCAGCGAACGCTTCCCAGAATCCAGGTCATGGGACCACGAGATTAATCTCAAAGAGGGATTTGCGCCGAAGAATTGCAAGGTGTATCCCTTATCTCAAAAAGGAGAATGAGGCTATGGATCAATTTCTTAAAGAAAATCTCCAGAAGGGATACATTCGTGAATCCCAGTCACCCCAAGCAAGCCCATTCTTCTTCGTCCTCAAAAAGGATGGATCTCTCCGTCCGTGTCAGGACTATCGTTACCTCAACGAGAACACGGTCAAGAATGCCTATCCCCTTCCTTTAATCGCCGAACTCATTGACAAGCTCAAAGGAGCTACAGTGTTTAGCAAATTTGATCTTCGATCCGGATATAACAACGTAAGGATCAAAGAGGGACACCAATGGAAGGCTGCATTCAAAACCAGTAAAGGGTTATATGAACCTACCGTCATGTTCTTTGGTCTATGCAACTCCCCGGGACCTTCCAAGCAATGATGAACGACATCTTCCGCGACATGATCGATGAAGGATGGATTGTCATATATATGGACGACATCCTCATCTTTTCTCATGATATAGAAGAACACCGCCGACGAACCCTACGAGTCCTCGAAAGGCTACGAGAAAATGACCTTTACCTGAAAATCGAGAAATGTCTTTTCGAGGTAACCGAAGTCGAATTCCTTGGAATGATCATTCGCCCGAGAGGTTGCCATGGACCCCGTGAAACTCAAAGGCATACGTGACTGGCCGCCCCCAAGACAATCAAACAGGTACAAGCCTTTTTAGGCTTCGGCAATTTCTACAGACGGTTCATTGAGAAATACTCTCACATGTGAGACCCCTCACCGAACTCACCCACAAGGACAAAAAGTGGGACTGGACGCCCGCAGCCGAACAGGCATTTCAAACTCTGAAAAGGAAATTTGCCGAAGAACCCGTACTAAAGATGCCGGACCTAACGAAACCCTTCGTGGTCGAATCTGATGCATCCAAAGTAGCCACCGGAGCTGTCCTTCGCCAACAAGACGACGCCGGACACTGGCACCCCGTCGCCTATCTCTCCAAAGGATTTTCCCCCGCAGAGCGAAATTACGAGATTATGATCGCGAACTCTTGGGCATCATTCGTGCCTTAGAACAATGGCGTCACTACCTCGAAGGAGGACCGCACCCAGTTACCATTCTATCCGACCATAAGAACCTCACCTACTTCCGGACAGCACGACGCTTAAACAGGAGGCAGGCACGATGGAGCCTATTTCTTTCCCAATTCGACGTAACCCTCCATCACGTGCCAGGAAAACAAATGGTACAGTCCGACGCCTTGTCACGACGCCCGGACCATGACCCTGGTGACTCTGACAATAAGGACATGATCCTACTTCCTAGCGAACTTTTCGCCAATGCTATCAATATTGAATTGATAGAACGAATCCGGGACGCCAAAGTAAGGGATTTAGTGGTGGTGGAAACCATCCAAGCCCTTAACAACGGCAAAATTCCCCCCTTGAAATCAGCAGTCAAGGACTGGAAGATCGAAGGTGACCTTATCCTGTATAAGGATAAAGTTTACGTACCTTGCGACCAGGAACTACGACGAGAAATAGTCCGACAACATCATGACTTAGCAGTCATGGGACATCCGGGAATCCAGAAGACATATGCTCTAGTAGCGAGGGAATACTATTGGCCACAGATGCGGGACTTTATTACCAAATACGTCCAGGGCTGCGCAGAATGCCAAGCAACAAGGTCAATACACACCCCACGTCTCCCCCGTTACAACCCATTCCTGCGGCGCACGACGCACGACCCTTTTCAACCCTTACAATGGATTTCGTCACGGACCTACCCGAGTCTGAAGGATTTGACTCCCTTCTCGTGGTAGTAGACCACGATGTCACCAAAGGAATCGTGCTCACCCCTTGTAACAAGACAATAGATGCAATCGGAACAGCCGATCTCCTCCACAGAAATGTCTACGACGATACGGACTTCCAGACAGAATCATTTCAGACAGAGGACCCCAATTCGCCGCCCAGGTATTCCAGGAATGGAATACCATAATAGGCATCAAGTCGTCAATGAGCACGGCTTATCACCCCCAAACCGACGGAGAATCTGAACGAGTCAATCAGGAAGTCGAAGCCTCCCTACGAATTCTATGTGGAAACCACCCTGAAACCTGGGTGAAACTGCTTTCTGAAATCGAATTCGCCCACAATCAACGACCGCACTCAGTTACCAATGAATCCCCGTTCCGAATTCTCATGGGATATGAACCCAGAGCTGTGGGCACGCCCAGAATAGAATCAAAGTTCCCTGCAGTCAAAGAACGACTGGATGCTCTCACGGAGCTGCGCAAAGAAGCTGCTGCGGCCCATGAGGTAGCTGCGGCAGCTATGGCCAAACGTGTCAAAGGGAAGCTTCCTAACTTCAAAGTGGGGGACAAAGTCTGGCTAGAAGGAAAGAACCTTCGGCTGAACTATCCACACCGAAAGCTAGCCCCCAAACGAGAAGGCCCATTTGAAATTTTCAAGGTCCTAGGGCCGGTTACATATCAACTACGGCTTCCGAAGACATGGAAAATGCACCCCGTATTCCACGCTACCCTATTAACACCGTTCCGAACTACAGAAGAACATGGTCCATCGTACCCCAGACCGCCACCAGACCTGATAGAACAAGAACCAGAATACGAAGTCGAAGCCATCATCAACCACCGACTATACCATCGCCGACGGCAATACCTCGTTGCATGGAAAGGGTACCCGGCATCGGAAAATACTTGGGAGCCGGAGTCTGCCCTGAAGAATGCACAGACCATCCTTGCGAACTATAAAAAGAGGCACAAGTTGTGATCCCTCCCCAGTTCCCCGTTCCTCCACTTCACTACCAATCTACTCGATTACTCGCTCAGGACATTCTATGCCTTCCCAATCCACCCCCGGTACCCCCTCCTGGCTTCGCAACCAGGTCGTCACCTACGACCACCTCCCTCGCTACCCCGTTCGTATTTGGCCCCAAGGCACTCTGGCCGATCGTATTGGCTGGACCATCGTCCACCCCGACCTTCGTGGCAAGGTCGACCAAAGGCTCGAAACGTGTCCGTCCCAGATGCGTATGGTCCGTATTTACCGTCACCTCGCCAACTCCGCCGCCGCCTACCCTCTCGCCCGTTCCACATTGGTTCGGGCCTATATGCTTAACCCCTCCCCCGAGACCTGGCGTCCTTACGCCGTTTGCGAATCCTCCCATTACGCTACGTTGGCCGCCGCTGAGGAGGTTATTAATGCCTTGGCCCACGCCCTCACCCTTCATCGCCTTCAGGGATTAGTGCCCGGGCCCTTGGCCCACTCCCAACGTCCCCTTCCCACTCCTCCTTCCCAAACCTCTGATAAAGAGAATGACCCCCGCTTGGCCGCCGATGTCTGCCCCTTTTGTCATCAATGGGGCTGCGACATCAAGACAAACCCGTGCAACGCCTACAAGTTGTACGAAGCCAAACACGAGGAAGTGGCCCGGTTCATGGCCAACCTCGCCACCATGCACGAGCACCAAGGTCTCCCTCCTCCCGTCATTCCTGCCGAGCCCACCTGGGACAACTCTCCCGAGCCCGACGAACCAGAGGCCAAGGACCCAGAGGAACAATGGCCCGCAGACGCCCCTACCTGCGTTTATTGTTGGCAGAAGGGATGCGACACCAACTGCGACGCCTACAAGAACACGCCGCTGCCAATGCTCCCCTCAACCCCGCTCGCTCCCCTACCCCCGAGTCCTTTCGTGGCCGCTCCCCTTCCTACCATCCCCAGTCCCTACCACCCGACACTACGGACGAGGTCAACCACTCCGCCGAATCGGCCAACCTCTTGGAGCCCCCTACCGTTGGCTCCGTTTACATCGTCCCCACGAATGGAGGATGGCGTAACCCCTTTTGCGCAGGGGCCGAGTCCGATTCCGAGTTTTCTGAGGAGGAGGACACAATGGTGGTCTGAGGATGATCATCGGGGCGATGATCGTAGAGAGGGGGGTGGTGTTACAAACGGTCGTAAGCATTATCGTTGGTTATTGTTTTTACTTGTTGGTTCGATACTTTCTTTGTTGTCGGGGACAGTGGGCTACTCCGTTACTCGCTATGTGCTTTATGCACGTGACCAGTAACCCGTTTTCCTTTTTCTTTCCCACGATACGTTTGTAGCGCACGGACCAAGTGCCACATCGTATGATACCGTTAGTTACTTGTTCCGATTAGTTACGAGTTGTTGCGCACGGACCATGGACTCCTGTATAAATAGCAGTACTTCGAAGATGATCGCTAGTTCGATCTCTTCGTTCAATTCTACCGTTCTACCCCAGACTCCGCTATAAGCGTGCCTTCCTGCCCGCTTCGCTCCGTCTCCCTTTCATCCGCATCCTCGAGAACTTCTCTAGTAGAAGTCCTCAACCTTGAACTTAGGACCTAGGACCCCTAGACCTCTAGGACCCCTGCACACTTGGCACCTCGATAGGTAGCCATCGGTAACGGTCTTAACACCCGGTCGTCGCGCTGCGGTGTTTTCGTCTGTGCGGCCGGTGTGAGCATCATGGGCAGCACGGGCTTCAGCGGAAGAAGAAAGCGTACCGGCGTGCACACTTGAGGAACACATTAGGGAAGAGCACAGTGAGTAGTGTGAGCGAGTCAAGGTCACGCCAGAGGACGTTCAGCAAGGGCTCCTTGAATGCCTTGCAGGTGCGCGTGAGACGCGAGAGTGAGCGCCGCCTATTTGGGCTCTGAGGATGTATCAAGGGAAATTCGCGGTGGCATCAGCATCGCGAATGATGGTGGGATGCTGGTAGACAACGTAGGCGGTGCAGCTGCTCGAGTCCTGGGCGTGCGCGGGAGATGCGGTCGATTTGCGAGAACGGAGACCGGCGAGACAGAGACCGGCGAGACAGAGACCGGCGAGACAGAGGCGTATGGGCAGGTTTGAGAAGTAGCCAGCGAGAGAGGCGCGGCGCGAGAGAGATGAACCAGAAGACATGTCGACAAGGGAGCAGGGCAGGTAGCGCATGAAGAAGTGGAGAATGTCGCGCGACTCGTCTAGCGAGAGAGGTCAGAAAATGAAGTGGGAGAGAATGGGAGACACCATGTACAGAGTGTGCAGATATTCTGGGCATTCACGAGAGACGCGTCGCCATGGTTGATGGCTTCCCATACCCGGATCCCGTCGATGGCGCACTGTGGGTGGTTGGAAGCTATGAGGTGCAGCAGCGTGGTTTCCCATATCTGTGGAATTGAAGGCTTGTTTCGATGTGACGAGAGAGAAAGGACGCGCGCACCTCGTTTGGGAAGCCGTTTGCATGGATAAACAGCAGTTTCACGCCGTTCTTCTGACCATGCCTCCTCACGTAGCGGTTCTCGGCAGCCCGCTTCACTTTTCCATTGCTTCCCCTTCAATATGAGCACCCCCTGTACAGTCTGGGCGATGGATGCCCTGAACTATTCCTCATCTGCAGATCATGTGGACATCAGTGGAAGCGGAACATTTGGGTGGCGCGGGGACAAGGTGGGCGGGAATGATGCGTCGAGGAGAGAAGTCCGTGCAGAAGAGGGCAGGGCGGGCAAGGTGGTCGGCAGCCGGGGCGTCTCGAGCGATGCGAGTGTTCTGGGGTGGTAAGATGGTAAATCGTCGGGCTTCGATGGCAGAGGCCACCGCGAAAATGCTGCTGTACGTGATGAGATGAACATTCTCGTAAGTGCAAAACTCGGCGTGAACGTGATACGTGGGGACAACAAAGTGCAGCCGCGCCAGTCATTGAAGAATATTGTGCGAGCGAGTATAGTCGACACTCGCGCCAGACGGCGTGGAGGTCATTGCAGAGCTGGGTGACATCATGGTCGTGGTCGCGGAAACCACTGTGGAATTTCGAGCAGCTTTCCGCCACCTCAGAGGTGAGTTCTCATATCATGTGATCAAGGAAAGCACGTGCATTATCCATGTCGAGATAGTCTTGAGGCAGTTTTCATTTCAGGCAAAGCTCGCGGGCTTCGGAAATTGTTTCGGGGGTAGAATACCCCTAACCCGGATAGTGCCGGACCACGTTGACTTTCGGACGAATATTCCAAGGTGCGGCAGCACAGCAATAATATTCCGGAAAACTCGCAGAAAATACTCCGAATAATTAACGCATTCTCTATGCTAATATTGCCCACACAAGTCCGAATTAGGTAAGACGACGCGGGAATGTAGCGTGCATTTCTCGGTCAACGGCTGCCGGGAATGTCCGCCGTGCCGTCGACAGTCGTGAGTTCCGATCGTGATCGATATCTAGCAATCGGAGCTTTTATGTTGTTTACTCCCGCGATTCCATTTGTGCAATAATACGGAAACTCTAGATCAGCGCCGCGGAACTGAAAAGCCGCTTTGCGCTTTACTGTCGTCGCAGCGGAGTTGTTGCGTTTTTGTAAGCGTTCAAGCAAGGTTCGCGGGTTATGTGCATGAATCAGTTAGAGCCATGAAAACCGTGTCACGAACCAAAACGTATGTATCAGACCCGAACGTCCGTACTACGAGAAGTCTGGACCAAGGAGAAATATGACCATAGACCCCACATCACGGCCTCACAACCTGCTACCACGTTCGCAGTATCGACTACACAAGAATCGAAACGCATTCATCCCTAGGATTCGACCGCGATCAGCTCATTATTGGTAACACGTACCAAGAAGGTCCGGTATCTCCGGAAGTAGCTATAGGTTGCATAGAATTATCATGCTGTCCGCGGCTATTCACAGATGAATGAGGCTCACGAGATGTCCGACGTTGGGATGTAAGTTGTTTGAGCAGTTGCACTTCCGTCTATACGTAATTTGGGCTTGTATCACTGGCCCTCCAGCCCTTTCACTCTTACCGCCCCACACCCAGTGCAATGCAATAGATGGGTTGATTTTATCAAGGAGCTCCCAAGCTTCGTAGACCATCAGACGCTCGTACATCATCAACGACTCCTGAATATGCCATTGGATGAGCAAGCGAATTTGTGTTCAATAGAGTAAGCGTACAAAGTATGGATGGGTCTTCAAGCGAAATTTGCCATCGGACGTCCGGATTATGGCATATTTCAAGAACTGTTGAAGGCATTTAGTATCCCAAGATCGATAATAACCACTTTTGTGGATGTCTCTGGTGGCGTCTTCCCTAAAACGAAGAGGAAAGGTAGTCAAAGTGAGAGCAACTAGCGCAATTGTGGCACGTACATCGAGTCCCAGAGCCAACGCCGTCGAAGGCACATGGCTTCATTCTTACGGTGGCCGTCGATGTATTTAACACAGAGATGACAACAGCGCGGGATATTCCACAGCAGGATTTATCCTGCAAATTATAATTATATCGAATCTTGGGGAACAGTCGATCGTCAATATAAAACTCACAACGAGCATGCACCAACTGAATGGCCCACCCTACAACTGTACGGTTGGAAAATCCATGGATTTTGCGACGATCTGTAACTGATTCCGGAAGGCGTGATAGATTAGCTGACATTCTACCCGCAGGGGACGTGTCCTCTGGTAAATAATGGAGCAAAAAGTTCACGAGGTCTCTGGCGTAACCTGCGCAATCAACTGTCAGGCACCATGAGCCTTGTTCATTAGAGCATCGCATTCGAAGAACTTACACGTATCTTCAAGAGCGTCTGCGTTGAGAAGACCGCTATCTCCGTGTTGGACGCAATCCAGAGCCCAAATCTCGTTTACATAGAGCGGAGAGCTAGAAGCCGCAATTTCTGAGAGCAAGCGTTGGATAACAGGTGCCCAGGTCTTTGCAGGAGTCAACAGTCTAGAAAAATCTATATAACGTTCAACGTACCTCCTTATGAGCTCCAATACCATGGCGAAATACGAGTCAAACCAGTCGTCTTCGGCTGTCCTGACTCGAACAGCCCCAAATAATATTGATAAGTCACTGATGCTCAAGTTCGCATACCCTGGAATACTCGTGGAGTCGAGAATTCAGCAACATGTGTACGTGCAAGGATGATTTGATGCTAGAGAGCTTTTGATACGGGCGCTGGCATATGGCAAGTGCTGCCGCAAATTGCCGACGTTTGTGGCGCTGGCCTAGCCGGGCGCTCGCTCAACGTTTTCAAGCACGTAAACAATTATGCGACATAACACTCATTGGCTCAGAGTAATTTTGCACACTTCCCTTCGAACTCGACGGCCTCATGATGCTGCACGCAGCCCGATGATATACGAATACTTATATCCATCAGCAGAAGTAAGTATCCCTCAAATACCAGCGTGTAGTCCACTCCGGATCTCACCAGACTCCTACATCCAGTTATACGTTAACGAAACGGATGATCTCCGAGCCTCTGTTCTGCTCCGTACCTACATACTTCCTGCTACACCCACGATCCACAGCAATGCCTCATTTCAGCTCGCAACTGTGAACGTATCGTCTATCTTCGGGTGTATCACAATTAATTACCCTATCGACCATGTCGGCCCGTACGCCATATGTCTTCGTCATTAGCGCGGCCCTTGTGTTCGTCATTTTTGCGGCGACGAACACCGTGGGCACAATGCTGTTCACGGTACTCGATGAGTTCATCACTGGAGGATGTGCGTCATCGACTTTCATTTCAAGTATTCTTCTAATGCCCTCCTTCCCTCCACCACCGTTCGCTCGTCAGTTGCGTCATTGCTTCCCGTCACCCTCGCTTCACTCAGTCCACACTCTGTCCTCTCCCTGCATCTGACGCTACCCGTCGCAGATTACGCGTCGGCGTAGGCTTTTGCGTAACTGCACTCGGGCCTCTCCTCGAAAACCCAATCACGGGAGTGCTATTCACATTCTACTTCTGCTGAAATGCACTCATCATCTTCTATGGCGTTCATCTCATCTTGTTTGACTAGCCTGCCCGACAGATTTGAGCATAGTCGTGACTCGGATAACAGATTATGCGTATGCCTATGCTGTCGTAACGCCAGTTACATCCCCTGTGTCTGGTTTTGTAATCCTCACACTGCAGATGGAGCTTCGTTACTCTATAACCCGGGATATTGCTCAATTCTAGGTGTCCATCCTCAATATTTAACGCGTATGCTGCACTAGGCGATCTATTTGGTTGGGACGGGATTACTTCGTTCTGACAATACGCAGTCTTCCCTGCAACGCTCGGCATGCAAGAAGACGATAGGTTCCTCAGACACCGCCCACAGGAATGCATCGCCGTTACCATCATCACCGTGTGGCCGGTCGATGTCATGGATGTACCCATCTCGCTTCAGCCTCGCCACGAATGATGGTTGTTCGATCATATAGCGTTGTTTCACGTTTATTTCTGCAATAGTATGTGCTTCTCGAATCGTGTTTTCCGTTGGAGCTCATGTCGCAGCACAAAGAAGTCCAACCATTTCGATCGCATCTACCAAAGCTGATGCAAAGCCAACACGATGCGTCGTGCGTGGTAGTGACCCCAACCACCAATCAACGGGCCACATTGCCTTCCCAGCGATGATGACAGCGGCTTACCGATCTACACCATTTCGGCTCAAAGTCACGGAACAGATCCCCACGGCTGCATCATATGCACATCGGGACGATCCTACGCATATTGTGCAAGGGTGTCTATTTACGCTAGGCGAAGACTCCGGAATACCACCCGGTAACGAGTCCAAGGGGTAGCTCTGCCAGATATTTGGGCGCAGTACAGGTCATTGTCAGCACCGAATTTTGTTTAGAAATCGAAGGAAAGGCATTTGATCTAGTTCGCTCGCTGAGATGGAAAAGCTAGTTAAGGCAGTTAAGGCCATGTGCGACATGATCGGAGACAAACTAACCATAGATCAGTGATCAGGATGTGGTGCCGCATTCATACTACCATCTTAATATGTCAACACCTTTACATATTACGACGAAGCCTTCGCAACTCTGGGGATGTCGTCCGGCATGAAGTGAGGAAAGGCAACCCCGCCGCATACATTTAATGACATAGACTCAATGGCCACGCCGGTCAACGGGTCGGGACCTCGAACTCTACGAAAACAATAATTGCAGAGATTTTCAGGAATAAAAGGCGCGATAAAGATGATTTTCAGGTCGAACTGCATAGATACTGCTTCTATAGAGGATACAACGTCACACAGCTTCCGCCTAACATTAGTCCTCTACACAATATCAGGACATGATTCTACGATTCCATTCCACACAGTTCATAGGTACGTGGGGGCTGATCTAAACAGAGTTCGTTGATAGTGGGTAGATTACTGGTCGAACCGCGTCCGATTTGTTGTAGTCTACTTCACCGTCAGAAGCAATCCGCCACCACCACCTCCTCCAGAAGGAGATGAAAGGCTTCCGCAATTATATGCTTCTGACGAAATCGTGTTCGCTAACATCTCCACACGCTGCTGAACATGTAAAATTTTTGATCTGCGATGATTTCTCGCATTGTTCTAGATTTATGTCACGGTGATCGTGCAGGGAACTAAAATGTGTGAATACAGTTCTACGCCAGTCGGGAATAGTCGGAAATAGATGGCTCCATATCGGTTCAGAAGGACATCTAGCTAAGCAGCGAAGAAACCATCCAAGACATCCGCAAGGATAGTCAAGCCTGCCTCCATGCTCTCTTCAGCGCCAGCGAACGTTGCCCGCAAGAAGTTCGAACGCTGCAGATATCAAGCCATTAGGAAATCACACTCGTGAATCACACACCACTCACATCTTCAATGCGATCATTTGCGCCGTCATATTCTGGAAGAGCTTTAAGTGCAAATATGGACGCAGGCATAATGATCAGGCCATTGTCCATGCATCGCTCGAAAAGCTCTTGCATGAGCTGAGGAACATTAGTACGCGTGCACGATTGAGGGCCATCCATGATTTTGCCTGTGCAGACCCTTCTGTATCGCGAGTGGAGTTCAACGTTCACTCGGATCCATACGAACATGCCCGCGTCTGGTGGGCTCGCACTCGCCCACCCAGTATTCCCGACGGTCCGTGTAAAAATGTTCATAAATAAATCGCGCCGGCGCTGGTATTCTGCACGCATGCTGCGCACCCATCGGTCGAATCCCTCCAATTGCCACCCATGCACACCTAGTATCTCTGCGATGAACATTTGGCCAAAGGCATGGGGAAATTGAGTGGAGGAATCGATGTAGGAGATGAGGTGCGCATGAAATGTAGGATTGGTTGTCAGCCAGCCTAGACGCATTCCTGGAGCGATAATTTTACTGAAACTGCAATGAAGAATCAATAGTCGCATATCTGTAATGGAGATGAATACTAACCTATCCAGGCGCATCACTCTGCCATCTGTGTCCATAGACAAGAACGATGCCATGAACGGCGCAGTATGGCAGGTCTCTTGAGATTGTGCCGAGCCGTACTGCAGGAAATAGTACGGATCTGTGTAGCATATGATGACGTATATAAGTGAATGAAACGATGTATACTCACCGTCCTCCACTATGATGAGGTCAAATCGCTGAGCAATGTTGTAAATCCTTTTCCGACGTTCGATGCTCAGGTTGGAACCAGTGGGATTCTGTCCGCATCTAAGAATAGAAATGAGCATGAGGATAACACGAAGATACGGTACTAACGGGACAGTGTATAAAACGTGAGGCTTTCGACGTCGCCCACTTTTCCACTCTGTTAGGATCTTTTCAAGTTCCTCGGGAACTAGTCCTCCACCATCTATTTTGAACTGGAATCCAGGTTATGCCTTGCGAAAGAGCAGCTTTTGTTACGGAGGTAAATGAAAATTCGTCCGCCAAAAAGTGATCCCCAGGGTCCCCCAACAGTCTGAAGCACTTAGAAATACCATCCGAATTGCCAAGAGTGAGCGTAACGACATGATTCGGCGGAGAATGATAAAAGTTGGTCAGCGTTGTGACAGCCTGTTGCGCCTCTGTACAGCCAGACCCGTGACCATACCCTAGCACCGTCTTAATCGGTAGCACGCACGAGCTATCCCCCGACGAAATCAACTCTTGCGACTGTGTAGTGGGAGTGGCGGCTTTCCAGGATGCAACCGGATCAATTTCAGCCACAGAAGCCACATCGAAGACAACTTTCCGGATAGGGTAGAGCGAAAAGTGGGGATCTCCTGTAGTGAAGAAGTGTCAGGAATGTAGATTACGAGTACAGTAGACAGTTGTGCATACCGTTTGCTAACGAGATCAGGTTTGGCTTACGTTGAATCAATCGAAATATTTCCTTCATGGGATTTGGAGTCCTACCCCGCGCCTCCGAGGAGAGATGATGCGAGAGATCAATCGAGCTGGGTTTGTGGAGGGTCATGGTAGGCAGCGATACCAAGGGATACGGGGCCTAGGTACTATTGTATGTTCGGATGTGAAAGGACAACCAGTAGGGGGTGGTAAAGCTCACCTATTTTAAGTTTGGATACCAATGTCTCCGAGTGATAGAATGCAGACGATAGGCTGTGAATCAGAGCGGATATGTAATCATAGCATGAAGAATCCAGTCAGGCTCCTTTATTAAAGAATATCCGATGAAGCACCACGAATGGGGCCAATATGTCCGGGATGAACGATTCTCCGTTAAAGGGCCCACGGCGGTTTCGTACGGAACTGGCAGCCGCAGAGGCGATTCATACATTGAAGCCTGTCAAAACAAGTGGAAACAGGCCGCAAGAGGCAACGGAAGGTAAGCTGATGATACTCCAGAGCCCTAACACAGACTAGTGTACTTACTTAGAGCAGAGAAACTCTGTGCGCGATGTACCAGAGACTAAGTCATGGTACATGTGACGCCGGGTGACGAGGTTGCCCGTACTAGCTTAATTGGATACATGGTGTAGTTGCTGGCTTGTAAAAAAAATGTGTTCTTTCGCGCCGAGGAATCTGCAGTGTATGTGCATTATGATTCTATCAGTTGGCCATATTCAGCAATTTCAGAAATCAGGATGAGAGCGCATGCAGTGTTACGTGATTCCCCGCGTCTACACTGACACACCGTCCCTCATATCACGGGAGATCAACATACTTTCGTCCCTTATGTCTTATCTATTTCGTGATGCATGGGCCTGGATCACAGCACGATCGGCCGTAAGACGCTGACCGTTGAGGATGGAGGTGACAGCGTGCGCCTTGTTCTGAACTGCCGAACGAAGACATCTGACCTTCGGAACTCGCCATCCATGACGATTTTCAGACCTACGTCAATTTGCAGCTGAAAATTTTGTCTGATACACTGGTCTTCTCAAGCTCGCATATCCCTGAATCACGCACTGTCCTTGGTATTTAGCCCTCATCTGAAGAAGGATCGAAGGTCGCTTCAACGTAGAGCATTTACATGAAGGGAGATATGCATACCAGATATGGGGGAGGAATTAAACTGAAGCGCTGGATGCTTATTAGACAGAAATATGTTGCGCAAGATTACTAGGAGTCCTCCCAAGATACGGAGGGAAGAGCGGTCATCAGTTACTAAAGAATTGTGAACTTACCGTCCATTTGGAAAGTTCAGACATTAGTAACAAATTGTCTCTAGTTAGAGGCAAATTATTCATCCATGCGGTTACTGTGATTCGGCTAAATGTTCGGGGTTTGTTCTTGTCTGTTTTGCAACTTGTTGCTCACGGAGTCAAGCGCCTAAGGATTCGTTAAAGTTCAGCGCTCATCGACAAGCGCCCAGGCACCCAACACTACTTTAGCTTCGACATATCATGACATTTCAAAGGGAAAAGGCTTCAATCTTTGGGTCTTGGACATTGTGACCCCTATCATAGCGATATTACGGATCACTATCATGCCTACAGCCTCACTTCATACAATGTTCTTTTTAGTATGATTAAGTGAGTGATCTGTCAGTCCTCAGTTCGTGGTATGTCTATGGGGAGACTAGATGTGTTATCTGTGAGTACGAAGTCATCATGGCGCAGCATGTTATCTTCCCTAGCGTCTGTTGGGCCAGAACAGAAGGAGATCATGAGGGAACAATGTTATCTCTATCGGCTCCGGACGAGAGAGGCATGGAACCACCGTGGTTCCATGGCTCTGTCGAATTCACGGGAATCTCTGTCACAGAAATCCACCTGAATTGTACAGATACCGGTATCTGCAACCGGCGCCACCTGAAAAATGACTTTTCGTGCAGCGCGAGACGGAGCCATGGAGCAATGGAGATCTTACCTCTGTCCGGAGATTTGGCAGTTTTCTGATGTCAGCGATGTCTCCGGAACATGCGCCGCTGATGAAGTCTCAACAGCTGAAACATTTCAATGGGATGAGTCATACTAGGTCATCCGAGTCGATGGGCATGCTCGGAATCGCCGTCAGAGCAGTCTACGCCCACGGTCTTGCTCTATCGTAATACCATCTATGGCTATTTTTTCTGAACATGCCAAATTTCAGTTTTCCCACTCATGATTCTGGTCATGATATAAGATGAGCCGCCATCTTCCAAGAAACACCACAACATACTTTCGTTTCATTACATTCTTCAATGCCGTCTATCGTAAGTTCTGATAACGCGGATGATCCCCGTTCGATAATTGATCCCCTTCATAGCCGACTTGCGTTCAGATTCTGGTCATAGGTGGAGGACCATCAGGTAGCTACGCTGCCAGCGCTCTTGCAAGAGAAGGTTTCTCTGTCGTGCTCTTAGAAGCGGACAAATTTCCAAGGTGGGCATATGCAACTCGTGTTCGTTGCAATGGTTCATGATTTGTCTAGATATCACATTGGAGAAAGTCTCCTTCCTTCAGTCAGGCCCTTCTTGAAGTTCATCGATGCCGAGAACCTAGTAGCGACGCATGGATTTACTACAAAGGTAGGTGTAAAACATGTAGAGTATTTAATCATTCACGCATGGCTTCTCGCAGCCAGGCGCTGCGGTCAAGCTCAATCAGTATAAACATGAAGGATGTGAGTATCTTCATTTCCTGCTCTCTTCCTTGTTGATTGTTGTCGTAGATACCGACTTCATAGCACTGGACTCCAATAACAACTCATGGAACGTGGTACGTTGCAGTCTCATTGGTCAACAGAGTTGCCTCAGTGGTTTTATAGATCCGTTCCGAATTCGATGAGTTGCTATTGCAGCACGCCTGTAAATCCGGCGCCCTCGTATTCGAGGAGACGAAAGTCATTAATATCGAATTTGGTGCAAAGCCTGGATCTCAAGAGCGTCCAGTGGCTGCAACGTGGAAGACTTCCACTGGGGAAGAGGGTTGCATTCGTTTCGACTATCTCGTAGATGCGTCCGGCAGGAATGGCATCATGTCGACGAAGTATCTCAACAATCGTCGTCATAACAAGTCGCTGAAGAACATCGCCTGTTGGGGATACTGGGAAGGGACAGATAAATATATGCCGGGCACCACTCGAGAGAATGCCATATGGGTCGAGGCACTTCAAGGTCAAACAGATGTATTCTTTCGAAAGTGGATGGTCATCGCTGATGTCGTTTTTCAGATGAGTCCGGATGGGCTTGGTTTATCCCGCTTCATGATGGGTCGACATCCGTAGGGGTTGTCATGGATCAAGACACGAGTATCGCCAAGAAGAAAGCTGTCAGGCAATGTGTAGACGGAGATATCGACACATTGAAGAAACACTACCTCGAGGAGTTAGATCGTGCTCCAGGTTTGATTAGACTCCTTGGAGATGCGAAGCTCCGGACATCCTACGGAACTGATACGATCAAGAGCGCGAGTGATTACAGCTACTCAGCAACTAAATATGCAGGCGATCATTACAGACTTATTGGCGATGCGGCAGGTATGTCCTTACTTCTTGTATATGTATCATTGGATCTGAGTCTGTCGTGGTAGCCTTCATCGACCCTTTCTTCTCTTCTGGAGTTCATCTCGCGCTTACGGGGGTTTATCGGCTGCATTGACCATCTCCGCATCCATTCGTGGCACCGTCAATGAGGATAAAGCTGCAGAGTGGCACAATTCTAAGGTGGGAACGTCGTACACCAGGTGAGATCTTTTTGCGTCCATGTACTCAATGGTTGACACAATGACCCCATGTCTTAGATTCCTGTTGGTCGTTCTTGGGACATACAAGCAAATTCGCAACCAATTTGCTCCAGTCATGTCCGATGTAAATGAGGATAATTTCGACCGCGCCTTTGACTTGATTCGCCCAGGTAAGTCTATCTGGGCAGCTTGTTTGCTGCGACAACTTAAGGACATATATTTGTAGTCATTCAGGGATCTGCAGACGTCGGTAAATTCCTCACTGAAGGGGAGTTGCAGGTAAATATGCTCCACGGTTTTTTTATACATATCTTAAATTGGGGTGCTGTAGAAAACTATGGATTTCTGTCGCCATCTCTTTGCACCGACGACACCGGAGATGTATAGCTCCGTTAGAAAGCGGTAAGGTAACCAATCTGATTATATTCGGTTCTCTAATCGGTGGAATTTACAGCGTGAACCCCGAACTTATGTCATCGTCTGCACCTGTTTTGACCGAACACGACCTGGACAAGCTGCTCGACCCCAATGACCTAGAGGCGAAATTCGTGCTATGCGAAGTCAACGCGCGAAAGCCTATACATACGATGTATAGTCCGACACACAACTTTGCAACCGAAGTACATGTGGGGATGCGTGCCATCGTAGAGCATGGGCGGCTGGGACTGGTACAAGCTTAATTTCTATCAGAGCTCGGAGTAGGTAAGTCGAAATTGCAGATACCTTTGGTGGAACTTGATCGCTTTCCTCCACTGAATATTCGTTGAGCGTTCGTTGAGCTATCACGGGACGATCGCTGAACTCTTTCTGCTTATCTCCCGGTTGTAGTGCGCCCGATTCAGTCCCAGATGTAGTTGGAGTTGCACAAGGGAAAAGACATTTCTGATGGCTCTGATTGTGAGCGCAAGTCAGAAGGTCTTCAGCCTTGTTCCGCTCACAACGCTCAGGCTGATAAGTTCAACACAATCTCGCAGCTTACTAACTTCGCATTTGCAGAATTTCGGAATATCAGCGGGGCCTTCCGATTGGTATACAAATGCGAAGCGTACGAATAACGCAGGAAAGATAGGCGATATCGAAACAGAGGGTTTTTTTTACCTGGGGCATGTGGGGACGTGACTTCTGAGCTTCTGGGCTTGTAAACTAGTGCCTGCTTCTTCTGATATAGCGGCTCGCGGAATCGTCGTACCGTAAAGCGGAGCAGAGTGTCGGCCGTGGGCGCAGGTGCACTGAATAAATGCGCCCACCGTCCGTATGGGGCGACCGGCCGCACAGATGTTCGCATCCCGCTCCGCGGCATATCACGCAATGTAAGGAATTGATCCTGGATCGAGATCAAAAGAGGTGACGACCGTGCACAGCCCAAAAACTGTCTGTACATATTCTGCGGGCAGGTCTACATCCGGGCGATATGCACACAGAAGGGCTCGCAGGAAATCGAAGGTCTCGAGCGCCTGCCGCTGCCGTAGCAGCAGGCAACGTGTATAACGGCCTCGCCCAAGAACGTTTTGCGCACGGCGCGGACAAGCGCGTCCTCGCACTACATGAGAGTGTGCATCTTGTCCTTGACTGCCCAGCGCTGCCTACAGAAGCAGCACACACGCCATTCGCGGGGACATTGCGCAATCCATTCGCCAGCCGACAGTATTGACCGCGCGGGTGTTCAGCTGCGAGTAGGCGAGTGAGCGCACGTTGGTGTTCACGTGTGGGCACACATAGATACTCCCGGAAGACATGGAGATTGCGTTGCAGAGCCCTCGTGCGCGTAAAATCGACACGGTCTCGCAATAGATCCAAACGACGAGACGCACGTAGTTCACGACATAGGCGAGGAAAGGGGCGTGGACATCCGCCAGGCACTGCTCGACCACAGCCGCCCAGAGCAGGCAGCTGATAGTAGTCCAGACACACCGGCACTTCGAGGGCCCGTAGCGTGTGATACACATGGCCGACACAGGGCGCAAACCGCAGACTTGGCAAATGGAACAAGCTCTCAAAATACAAGTTCGGAGATTAACAATTGTTTTAAGCGATCGTGGCGCAGGTAATATCACGTACCCGCGTTAGATCACGCTATAATTACTGCGAGCGTTCATATTTCAGGGATCCGTTGGAGTAGGAGATCGAGGCCAGTGAGACACAGAGGCACAAGCGCGGAGGAAGAGGCATAGACGCGGAGGCATAGGCTTAGTCAGCGAGGGAGATAGCAGGGGAATCAGTTGTACACGTGGCCAGTCGTCGTTCATCGACGCGCTCGAGTTCCACGCTTCTTGGTCAGAGTCAGTTCACGTTCTTGGAGTGTCCTGAGGGCCCCTCCATTGTGGTGACGGAAGCGCGATTCGAACCACGACCTTTCCGACTAGATTGTTAAAAAAAAAAAAAACTTCAACTATCTCAAAAAACAAAAACTCGAACTCCTGCTCTTTCTACCTTTCGCGCTGGCTCCGCACACCTCTGACCGACCCCGCGACAATAAAGGGCGTTGGATTTCTGCAAAAACCGCTTCTCCCATCCCTCCTTCCAGCCCCGAAATTTCAGAACTTTCCAGTCTTCCTCCTTCCACAGCACCCTCTCTTTCGTCATCCTTCCACCCGTCACCCGCCATCGCGCCCATTCCTATTCCCGTTCCTTCAATTTCCTCAATTTCTAGTCATATTCCCGCCCTTTCTTTTGCCCCAATTGCTTCTCCTGTTCCCGCACCACCAACACAGTTAACTTTAGCTCCAGTTTCCGTTACATCCCTTTCACTTGCCCCAGCTCCACAGTCCACTTCCACCATGACTAAACTTCTAACACCATTCCACGGCACACGCAAGAACGAGAACCCCCGTCAATTTCTAAAGGACATCGAAGGACTTTATGGCACTGACGCCGAACGCGTCACCGCCTTCGTCAACCGTTTGGTGGCCGATGGGTTCGCAGAGCGATGGTATGATTCCCTCCCCTCATCCAACAAAGCATCATGGACCGCGCTGAAGACAGAATTTCTCCTAAAATGGCCAAAACCGCCTCACATTGTCATGGACGCTGAGGCCGTCACCGTCCGTCTCACCACCATGAAATGCGACCCTGCTCTTTTAGGTACATACGACACGAGCGGACTCGAAGAAGTCCCCTACCACATTGCGTGGGCGCGCGAAATCTGCCGCGTGGCAATGCTCCACGATGCACCCGATTCCATGGTCGTTACAATCCACTCTGCTCTTCCGCGACCTCTCAAACGACACAGCGGCAATCCGAAAACGTGGCACGAGCTCTTGACCAACGTTGAAGGCGTCCCCATGACCACCCTCGTCGACGACGTCAACGACTGGAAAGCAATCAACGAGCTCCGACACAATAACGACGCCACCGTAGCTGCGCTTCAACGCAACGCAACCCTTGAGAACTCCGTAGCGTCTCTGCAGCATAGCATGCAGAGTCTCCAGCTGAACCGCAGCCCTGCTCCTAGCGCTTTACCCGTTAATCGGTTTCCCTTTTCAGGCAACCAACCAATCCCCGCTGGCCGAGGAATACCTCAGAGTGCACGCGCACCATCCATGAACCCTGCAACGTTAACCCAGCCTCCCGCTCTACCCATCCTTCCCGCTCCTGACGCTGTGGCGCGTCTCACTGCTTTACGAACCAACATCCTTGTCCACCACCCCGATTCCGAGCCCGGACACATTGCATACAAAACTCAGATCACCGAATGGACACAGAAAAACCCGAACGCTACCCCAGATGAGACGAAGCCCTACCCACTCACGCCGGGCACTGCTCCGGTAGGCAGTCGCGAATGCCATCGCTGCGGGATTACCGGACACCATGGCTATGCATGTTCCAGCATCGCACCTGTTCCTCCACTAGAGACCAGATGGCGACGCGTTGCCGGCGAAATCCATCGTGATGCGAGCCCTCGCCGCCCGCCCAACCCGCGCCCCACCGATGTCCGTTTCATGGACACCCAATGGACTGGACAGCCTGTCTACGTCGCTTACCAAGCACCACCATCATGGTCAACAGAGGCGGGTGGATATATAGAAGAGTGGCAGCAGGGAAACGAATAAGGGCCGTTTGTCGCGAGGGAACGCAAACGGTCCGACAACTCCAACCCAGCAAAGGAAACAACGTCCCCGAGTGTGGCGAGCTAATGCTCGGGGACCAAGCACAGGCGTGCTCGGAGCAATTACCAGTGGACACACGAAATCGCGTCGATACTATGTACCTCCCAGACTCTACAATCATAAACTTTTATGACCTGTACTCAGTCGAATCTCAACGCCTCACTGCACCCAACATTGGGCTTTTAGAATCCAAACCTTTCGTTCACCACTTAGCGCTTCATAGTCCAACCGGCGAAATCGTACGCGTTAAAGGTCTTTTCGACGACGGAGCCATGATTAGCGTCATGAGCACCGATCTCTGGACTATCGTAAAACACCGCCTCGGCCCAGCACAGCCCTCCACATGCAAACTGCGCATGGCCGATGGCTTCATCGTACCATCTGAAGGAAGCTGGACCGGAACCGTGCACCTCGGCGGCACACACACCCGAGGCGCCTTCGAAATCTTTCCAAGCGGAGGTGCCTGGTCCTTTCTCGTAGGAAAACTGCTCCTACAAGCCTTTCACGCTATTCATAATTATGATTCCGACACTCTACTCATTCCAACCTCCTCTGGACAATGTACCTTACAAAACCAGCTCGGGCAAACCCCCGACACCACGGCGTTGGCCGCTGCCGGACTCAGCCTTGCACTAGACATCAAAGTATATTCTTCGATCATTGTTGATACCATTTCAAGCTCTAGTATCGAATCCTCCGCCGAATTAACTCAAATAGTAGATTGCCCACCTTGCACCAACCAAACGAAACCTGACCATATCACTTTACCCGATTCGACTTCCGCTTTCGTTATCACTGCTACCGAACCCATCGCTAACCCTTCCCTGCCCCCACAGCTACAACCAAATGTCCATCGCCGTACCTACGTCGAAGAAGTTGAAGACGAAGACGCACAACCACTACCGCAATACCATATGAATGCACACATCCCACCTGTACCCACTTCCAAACCTATTCCAGAGGCAGCTAACACACACCATCAAGGCGCCGAGCCAACAACGCATGCACTCCGACGCACACGTCAAATTCGATGGCCCGCCTTGTTCGTCGCTGGTCGACGCTACGCACGGAAACGCCGACATATTTGGTACAAACATACTTTACGCAATAGTACGCCAACTACTGCAACAACCACTGCTGCACCGCTCAACGACGACAACCTTTGGTACATCGGACCTGACGCACCTCTCCCAGATCCCACCGAAGATGCCGAATTTTCTATTAACCATATTTCTTCTCAAGCTCCTTCCTTACCGTTCACACGTCTTACTGACCCCTTTAACCCACAGCGCATTTCAGCTATTTTAGATGCCGTTACAATTGGCGCTGACCTTACAAACACACAACTTAGTGAAGTTAATAACTTACTTACCGAATTTGCTGACTGTTTTGCTCTTTCAGTCAGTGAAGTCACCCCGGTCGAAGGAGCAATCCATCGACTGAACATCCCGGACGATGCGACCTTTTCCCGACGCATCCATCAACGACCGCTGACCCGCCGCAACGCGAATACCTCCATGGGAAGATTGATGACCTCCTTGCAGCCGGCGTAATAGCGCAATGTGATCCCAGCCAGGTGAAGTGTGTTTCCTCAATCACCCTTGCTCAAAAAGCCCACGAAGGCAATGGCCTCCCCCTAGCTGAACTCCAACACCGCGTCAACGACCAGTGCGTTGCCGCCGGACTTCCACCATACTTCGACCTTCCCGAAGACCGCCGCCTCCGAATCCACAACACAACCACTACCCAATGCAGAGCCAAAATGGCGCATCTGTCAGAACTTCGCGGAAATTAATCGTGTCACAGAAATCGCTCCCATGCCTCAAGGTGACGTACGCGGCAAGCAGCAAGCCCTTAGCGGTCACCGTTGGTTATGCACTTTCGACTTCACCTCCGGATTCTATGCAGTCACCGTCGCCGAAGAATCGCGGCCCTACACTTGCTTTTACGTAGAAGGCCGCGGATATTTCTGGTGCATCAAAATGCCCTTTGGCCTAACGGGAGCGCCATCTACATTTGCTCACATGACCGGCATTCACCTTCACGACTTTCTTGCGGACGGCACCATGGAACTTTTCGTCGACGATGGAGCCTCCGCCGACGACGACTTCGACTCCCTTATTAGCAAGCTACGACGAATTTTTACGTGCATCCGCGACCGCGGGATGTCACTATCACCTTCCAAATCCCAATTCTTTGTCACCGATGCGGTGTTCGCCGGTGCCTCTGTTGGACCGTCCGGAGTAACCGCGGATCATGCTAAGTTGACCGCAATTGTTGATTGGCAACCCCCCAAAAATGCACTTAACCTAAACTCTTTCTTAGGACTCACTGGACACTTTCGCGACCTTATAAAGGATTATGCCAAAATCGAGGCCCCTCTGCGCAACCTTCTACGCGAAGTTGACCTTCCCAAAACCTACTCCAAGACCACATACCGACGCATACTAACCAACCATGTTCTCGCTGAGCGGTGGACAGACGCACACACCGATTCGTTTCTTACTCTCAAGACTATTCTAACTTCCGAGCCTGTTCTCCGCCATCCCAAATGGGATGGCACACCCTTCATAGTCACCACTGACGGTTGTCAAGAAGGTTTCGGCGCAGTTCTTACACAACGCTTTCAAACGGTTTTACCCAATGGACGAACCGTTGAACACCTACATCCTATCGCGTTCGCCTCAAAACGAACATCACGAACCGAAGAGAAGTACAAGCCTTTCCTTCTTGAATTTGCTGCACTGAAATTTGCGTTAGATAAGTTTTCGGATATTATATGGGGATTCCCCATCGAAATTGAGACCGACTGCCAAGCTCTCCGCGACGTCCTTATCAACGACAAGCTGAACGCGGCACATGCTCGATGGCGCGACTCCATCCTCGCCCATCAAATCGTCGACGTCCGCCACGTTCCCGGACGCCTCAATGTCGTGGCCGACGGCATCAGCCGCGTAGGCGAAGGGAGTCCCCGCACTTCAACCGATGGCAGCACATGGACCGTTAGCGAAGACTGGGAATCATCACTCGGACTTATTCAAGACATTTTCCAGATTGACGACGAACATACCGCCCTACTTACGCGGTTCCAGAACGAGCCCCTCTTTCTCGAAGTTATCCAAGCTCTTTTAGACCTCGATACTGATACTGATTCTCGCAGACTCCGCCGCGCTCAGCACCGAGCCTCCCAATACATGCTCGACAAATGCAAAACTATGGAAACTCACCACAGGGCCCGCACCACGTGCACGATCACGCGTAGAATGCGTACCTCAGACGGAAGCAGTCGAACTCGCGCGCCAACAACACAAAACGGCGGCCACTGGGGGCGCGATTCCATCAAAATCGCCCTACTGGATCGCATCTGCAGCCCGCACCTCGACCAATCCATCATCAAAGCCATCCAGGAATGTGGTCAATGCAAGAACTTCGGCGGTAAGCACCTCCACTCCCTGCTAGACCCTATTACACGACGACATCCGTTTGAACTCCTTGTCGGAGACTACCTTGCCTTACCTAAAGGCAAGGGCGGCTATCACACTGTCGGTTTGTACTTGGACACCTTTTCGCAACATGCATGGGCGTTCAAGTACAAAACCGCTGGCAGTGCTAAAACTACTAACAACAGTCTCCAACAGATATTCCGAGCATACATCCCACCAGAGACCTTTATGTCCGACGGCGGGTCTCATTTCGACAACAACGACGTCCGCGACACATGTACCTCGTGGCACGTTCGCACACACATTGTCGCCGCCTACTCACCGTGGATTAACGGGCTAGTCGAGGGTACTAACAAACTTCTTCTTCATATTCTTCAACGCCTTTGTGCACCTGACCTTAACGATGCCGATATCAATGCCGCGACATGGGACACCCTACCTGGCCATTGGCCAGACCGCCTTGATGAAGCTCTTCAAGCGCTTAATACCCGTATTCTTCCCGCACTCAAATTTACACCCAAAGAACTTCTTCTTAGCTTACCCATTAATACTAACCCGACCCCGACCGGCGACGCAACTGAACCCGTTGAACCCGACGCTATCGCACTCCATCTCGCTTACGCCGCTCAACAATGTCTCGACGGCTGTGACGCCATTGTCGCCCACGCGTCAAAGCGAAAAGCAGCATTTGACCGCCGCGTTCAGCGAACCAAACCCGGTGAAGTCATTTTCATTCCTGGCTCCCTTATTCAAGTTTATCGCAGTGATCTTGAAACCACCCTAAGTACCGCTCGCAAGCTCCTCCCGCGCTGGTCGCAACCTCGACGCGTTATCGAACGCATCAAGAACTCCTATAAACTTGCAACCATTGATGGTTTTCCCATTAACGGGACCTTTCACGCACGCCGGCTGCGTCGTTACCACCTTAATTCCAATTCCCAACTTGCCCTTGATGAGGGCCGCCGCGCGGCTAGCGAGAACGCATGGATTGATGTTGCTGATACCGACTAACCATTATTTTTTGCTCGGTCAGTCATTCCATCAGCTGCTCACGTTATACATGCTGGCCATTTCCTTTTTAGATCTTCGCCGTCTACGTCTAGCTTATGGATACAAGCGCTCAACATATTTAAAGCCCTACGTTTTTTTTTCTCTTCCCAATAATATGTCGTCCACTTCCTCCTTACCATTTGATGATCCAGATTCTCCTGTGCTTCCAACTTTTAATGATAATTCCACTTTTTCAGTTGCCTCTTCCTTTCCACCCATTCGATCTGCTTTATCGCCCGACATCAATGACCCCATCTCCTCCACTGGCCGCATACGCCTACACGCTGCCCTCCACTCCCTAGGCTTTTCGCACCATCCAGACGCCTGGGTAGTCACACGATGCCCGGATGGCGCTCTGATCGGCATTGGCACATTCTTTACCCTGATCACCAACCCTCACAACCGCTACATGGACCTACGCGGGCGAATCATTAGTGTTCGTGTTCTAGAACAGGACTTCGCAGAGTTCTGGGTCTCCCTTGATCAGCGCGACCATGCATACCTCCACGTTCCCTTGGCCCATGCATCCTTGGGATTCTTGGACTCCATCCGCATCAACTTGTTCCGTCCTTATCTTCTAAGCACCATTGGACGCCTCCCATATTCAGCATCCATCATTGGTATCAGAGGCATCCCAATCACGCACACTCCCTATCTTCGCTCTACCTTGACCCTGGAGCAGGCCGAGGAGGGCCAGGTCGACCACATGATCCAAACCGATGGAGCTTGATCGCCACCCTTTCTTGCGGTGAGGACACCGCTTTGTTTGAGGGGGGCACATGGAGTAGGAGATCGAGGCCAGTGAGACACAGAGGCACAAGCGCGGAGGAAGAGGCATAGACGCGGAGGCATAGGCTTAGTCAGCGAGGGAGATAGCAGGGGAATCAGTTGTACACGTGGCCAGTCGTCGTTCATCGACGCGCTCGAGTTCCACGCTTCTTGGTCAGAGTCAGTTCACGTTCTTGGAGTGTCCTGAGGGCCCCTCCACCGTCTTAAGGATAAGGTACAATGTACAGCATCTAGTGGACGCATGTGATGCATGCATGATAGGTGAGCGCTCTATGCGGAGGCCATCTATATCTGGAAAATCAGTATTGAGGCCGAGTTATAATCATCCGAAGCGCGATGCGTACTAAGCCTCAGTTCTCCGACTGAAGACACATCATTTGGAATGGAAGGTTGTCTGCAGCATATTCTGACACTCGTATCAATTATCAACCGTGAACATTAATTCTAGCATTAAGTCATGCTAAATAAAATGGCTTATCTAAAACAATATTACAACATTTCCACCGAAATTACGTGGGACATATTTAATCTGAAAGTCCTAGATATTTTCATTAGAAACATTGGTTCTTGCCCGATAGGTGACTTCGACATGTCAGTTGCCTTCATCGTACCACAAAGCTTTGAAATGGAACAGTTTGTGATATATTTCTCGACCAATGCCGTACTATATTGATATGAGCGAAGTGACATTCAGGAGATTCGAGCAATCCAGTGAAATGCATCGGTAAACTTAATTGTGGCCTTCATATTTCTACTTCGGAAGAAACATGTCATGGCCTGTTTATGGGCTAGTTTCGCATGTTACCTTCATAAGGACACTTTCTCACATGGTGCGCACTTCAATTAGATGTCATTACTGTTCAACTATTCTCAGGGTTTATGTCATCCATTAATACAATTGACGCTATACATATTTCAGCAAGAGCACAACTAATCATGTTCATTGTCGTTCCCCTCCGACAGCAATGCAGGCGTATGCCGTAGACCCCGAAACTACCGCGATCACTATCATGAAGCCCATCGTGCACGTCGAGAGAAACTATCATTCCTTCGCTGGTGCTCAATACGTCCTCCCCTCGGATGATCCTGAGAAAGAGAGGTATGTCTGCCGCGGTAGAGAAACAATTATCAGTGCCGTGATTTCTCGTTCTTATATAGGCTCGCCCTACAACATCGCGTGCTGAAGAAGATGTTTGAGAACCGCATCGTCATCCCTCCCATTTCGTTTGATGCAGCCGACAAGATACTAGATAGTGGAACGGGTTCTGGTGAGCCATTTCAGAAGTCGCAACTGAAAGCTGTTAACCGGTCGGCAGGTATCTTTCTTCTCGACCTAATAGAGAACAAAACCGTCCCCGTGTCCGTGGTGTTGCAAGGGTTGGACATCGAATCCCGTTTGTTCCCCGTTGAAGACCCTCGTATCATGTCTCGGGGTAACGTGTACTTCACTGTCGGCACCGTCACAAAGCTCCCAGAGGACTGGGAGAACTCGTTCGCTTTGGTCCACCAGCGACTACTGATTGCTGCTCTACGAGCACATGAATGGGTGGAAGCTCTTTCAGAAATATATAGATTCTCGCTCCCGGAGGGTGGGTGCAACTTGGGGAGGTCGGTTATCCAAAGGCAGGTGTTGTAACAGAAAAACACTTGTCACTGGTGTATACTTTGCTCGGTGCAAAGGGTCTCCTTCGGGACATTTCGGTCCACCTTCCGAAGATGTTGGAGACTGCGGGTTTCGTTGATGTGTCCGTGGAGGAGCGGAAGGTTCCGCTCGGTCATTTAGGGGGACAAGACGGCGTGGACGCGCGGAATAACTTCATGGGGGTGTACAGAGGTATGAAAACCCCGATTCTGAAAGCTGGAGGACTGGGCTTCGTGTCATCTGAAGCTGAGTTCGATGAGATGATGGACGCTATGGAGAAGGAGTGGGATGATACGCCGGGAGCAGAGTTCAACTTCTTCATCATTTACGCCCGAAAGCCGAGAGTAGAATAATCGATTGAATGCGCGATGTATTATAATTACCCAGATGCGGTGTGTCTCGGAAAATGAAGCTGTGGCCATCTCCACGGTGAGGCATTGGCGTGAAGAAATTATGCACCTCCATTGTAATCTGGCCACTCTCGAGCACTCCAGGGATATGGGCTTACGCCTTCCAAGTCCTGAATTATGAAACATCTACGATTACTGTGAGTACAAAAGATTATATCAATATTCGAATACTCACACTTTCTAAAGAGCTATCGAAAACGCGCCCTGGCCGCCACCGCAGTCAACAAGAACTTGAGTAGGAGGCAACGAACGCCAGGGATAATCAGCGAGCGCTCCCTGTGAGTAACAGCCGTCGATAGCCTGCATATGTGGACACTTTAGCACAGACACTAAGCACGAAAGCAATGTGGTTACCTGGACAGCGACTGCAAACTGTTTTCTGGCAGTGGAGTGCGGTTCGAGCCACTGAAACATCGATAGGCGGGTGTCATTGGCAAGTTGGAACGCTGTCTCCGAAGCGGATTGGGAGTGTCTCCAATCTTTGTGGGTGATCCAATCTTGCAACACAGCAGAAACCTGGGCCTCCCGCGGAAATCTGTTGATAAAATATTGAGTTCGAGTTCGGAAGCATGCGCAGAAGCGTACTCCGCGCATGCTCGGCCATCACGTCCTTCGACAAGTTCCAGTACGGGATGGTTAAGTACAAATACCGACTCCGTAATCTCGCTGAACAATTAATTACTGGACAGAGAGCGTAGGATTGTCGTCCATTTGCGCGGATCTAAATCAAAGCGTTTCCCTAACTCATCGGCATGAACACTTGCTGAAAATTTCGGCAGACTTCCCACACAATCTATGAGTCCTGTGATGAGAGGGATATCAATGGCGCCTTATGATATTGTGCGAAGGATTGTTCGACCACTTTCTCAAATGGGAGCTGAATGAGATTCTTTGGCTGCCCCTGCATCGTGGAAAACGAAGCCCGATTTGAATACCGACAATGCATGCTGAAACATCGAGTAAACAAAATCATGAAGTTCATACAGAAGACAATAAACAAACCTATAGCGAGGCGGCGGGCCTCGAACAGACGTGGACTAGGCAAAAAGGACGGGTCATCCAATGGACGCCGCTCAGCGATGCGTGACCAAAGAGAAGGGAGTCCTCCCGCAGCCGACTCTTGCCGAATAGCGTCGATAGCTGTATTCATATGAGCTTGCAAGGTATCGAGTTCACTGTGCCCGGTATCGGTCGCTAGTTGTTCGAAAGCTTCAGGTCTGTGGAGTGCACAACGCCTCGATCAGTGAGAAAGAGAAGTTTAAAAAAATCACATACTGGGGGACGTGAGGGTGGAAGAGATCGTGATTTGGGGAAATGTTCTGAATTCATATATATGGAATAGCTTCAAACTGTCATCACAGAACAATTCTCGTACCAAAAATCAGTTCTTGACATGAAATCGTTTTATCTGATTTCCAGTCGGCAGGGACGTCGTATAGAAATACCTCTCCTCTAGATGCCCGCTCGAAGGCAAATGGAACAAAGGTATGCGGGTCATTTATGCCACAGCGAGTAGAAAGCTCCATACTCTTGAACATAGTTGTGAATTGCATGACTGCGCAGGTTTCGAATGTAATCTGTCGAATCTGCGCTTGGTCGCGAAACCTGTGAAGTTCAAACCTCCAAGCAGTTGTCTGGCCTAGAAGGGGGAATAACGCCTAGGTGCGATATCAGAACAACGCCAAATAGTTCGTGTGCACAGGTTTCGTCATACTGACTGCTATTAAGAACCTTCTTGAGCGCCGTGAAATTTTAGAACATTCATTCTAGAGTCCTAGAGATATCAACATCTCACATCAATGGTGGCCCTTGACGATGCCTGGACGCCGGAAAGGGAAAGACTGGCAAATACGTACCATACAAACTAGAGACGAGAATGACCTCAGTTACAATTCAGCGACCAATCTAGATTGGAACGATTTTGTGTACACGCGGCAGCAAACGCATGGCCATCATTCAGTTAGCTTCAGATCAGATTCAATCCTGAATCGGGCATACACAGTCAATGTCAAAAAATTAAGCACCGGATCACGCACTTCCGACAAGCCAACCGCTCACAAGTTGGTAAGATAGACGATTGTATAGGCTTTACGGCGGACCACGTATGCTTGAGAAAAGTTCTATTTCAGAGAAATTGTTGGAGGGCTCCGGCAGGACCCCAAGGACTTACGTTTTACGCTTGCGCGAGTCGACAATTCGACCGTCAATACTATGGAGCCTTCAGTAATCGGATCCTGACTCGGGGGAGGAACTTGTCAACAACTCGAAGGTGGCTTTGCGCCACAATGCTGAACTCAGGTACTGTCGATATCCAACAAATGGGAATTAGCAGAGAACTTTAGTCAATTAGGTGCGGAGGCTGGGGAGATTCAATCTCCGCCCGGAGATGTGGGTGCGATCGGGCGCCTCTCATTTGCATAACTTTTACATGTTCCAGCTAATAGCGATTATCGAATTCACAAAATCAGCATACTCGGATACCGCATCAGAACGGCTGATACGCCCGTGTTGGTTGCATCAAGAACTTCAGAGCACACCAGGTCGAATAGAAATTTGTCGTATAAGTAAACTCGATTAATTGCGCTACAGCAACTTTGAGGCTTGGCTCTCTGTATGTGAGTGTTTGAACATCCAAATATCATCCTTCGCGCTCAACGTTCGATGTACAATGCCTTTTTGCGCCACCTGCACCCAATCAGTAGATGCTTCAGGTACTTTCAGAGGTTGCAGTCATGATGTCCAACGACATGCAAGGTTTGACAGGACGATACTCACATCTACTAGTGGGGACCTCTCAGCCCTCGCGTCACCCTCCAACGTCTCTGAAGCAGGGTATGCTGGTCACGACACTCTCCTTCACCATATTTAACACCGCCTGCTGCAGATTACGCATTGGCGGGACCTTTGGCATGTATTAATGCGGTCGTTGAGCAAGTTCAAAGACGGAAAATTCGACGAAGGTCATCAATCGATCGTCACGAGCTCAAAATGCCGCTCAAATCCCCCACAAAATTTCTGTAAGTGTTAGTCATATGCCAATGCACGCCTATAGATACATTTTATAAGAGAGATTCGTGTAGTCTTCGAAGTGTTGGGGTAGTAAAGCATAGTTGACGCCCGAGCGTGTCGCACTTGCCACACTGTGGCTCCTCAACCCATACTTATGGAAATTGGCAATGTCTAGTATGCTGCCGTTTCAGCTCTGAATATTCTGTCTTGTAATCATGACATCTGTCGCCTCATTACTACAGCTCGATGGTACACTGGGGGCTCTACTTCTTGGGTCATACCTCGGAACACTGTCACAATACTTTTTTATATTATCCCTCATGATGCTAATGTTACACCGACTAGGATATATGGTTTGACCAGCTTCCTCAAGCTGATGACAACAGGTCGCCCGATACGTTGCACACTATCCTGGCATTGCACTCTTGGTAACCACAATGCTCGTTCTCTATACGCTGGCGCTTAACCTGTGGGGCTTTGTTGTAGCTACTTTTACCTGGTGAGCAACTATGGGCAACCGAGAGCCCTTGGGACTGCTATCTGGTAAGCTATCTCTTTCTCCTCATTGCCATTACTTCACATTTGAATTTCATATTGTAGGTCGTTCAAGGTACGTTTATGGGAAAGTCAAATTATGATTTCTGTTTTAATCTTCGATTACAGCTTTTGGTTGGAATCGCTGTATATCTCATTTGAAGTCGCACATCACATGATATTAACACACCGCATCTGTAGGGCGTCGTAATGCATAGTGGCGCTCCTAAAGCTAAGTCAGTCCACAATCGCTGCAGTATCATGCTGTGCGCCATTGCTGAAGCAATTCTCGACATAAAGCTATAAATGCCGGTTAGTCAGTTATCCTTCAAATCTCGCCATACTGATCTTGCGTAATTCTCGCTTGCTCATTCACCGCTACCTCATCTATCATCACAATCATTCCAAATCAGACCTAGATCCCTCGCAGCCTTCAGCGGGAGTCTTGATGGAATACCCATTTATAGCCGCCGACACAGGCGATGGTGAATCGACATGGATGGCGGAGCGGCTCCTCTACGTGGCAGCCGAACAACACCTCATCCAGCTATCATAGTACGCATTAGCCAGCTGAGCAGAGGGCTGGCTGGCACGTGGAAGACGCCAAGAACGGATCCCATCAATGATTTCAGCGAGCGCAGCCGTGGATTGCTTATAAGACGGTGCTGGAGCGCATCGCTTTCAATCCCCGCACGCACCGGTGACTTTGTTTAATGCTGGGCGCGGGTGGTTTCCTCCATCGAAACTTCCGCAGCAGCTATTCTGGACATGCGGGATTTGTGCAAGCCTGTTGTGCACCTCCGCTACCCCTGGCCCTGCGATGGTCTGAACTAATGGCACACATTGCGATGTCCTTGCTGTACTGATAGCCCTCTACTCCCAGTATCTCCATCGTCTCGAAAATGGTTGGTTGGCTGTAAACGTAGCTGCGCAATATCTGAAGCCTGGAAACCGTTTCTGGGCTTAGCTGCCCTCAGACGTCTAAAATTTGTCCGAGTACCCTCGGAGACCGCTTCCCTGCATTTCTACTCTAACGGCAAGTACCTGCGAGCAGGTGGACCAGTCAAAACTCCAGGTCAGTAATGAGGCTAGGCAGCACAGTGCGTACGTACTTCAAACAAATTCGTGATCTTAACTATGCATTGCTTCTGTCTTACAAGATAAAGATTATGAAGTCTGCGGACAATCACTCTGCTGGCTGTCATTTCCCACTACGGGCGGGTACCTTTCTATCAGTTCAAGCGGGAAGACCACGAATTTCGATGTTCACACAGCGTTAGCGCTCCGTCGCTTTGCAAGCTATTGCGAAAGGCCGGTGGGTAAAATCCATGGGCTGTAATACTAACTTTCCATCACGGTTCATACCTGTTTCCGGAAGTAGCATGACCAGAGCCCAACGGTTTTGCTTACGAAACGCATGCAGTTTTCAGAAGCTACAGAGCACATCCTGTAGAGGATTGCTCACGAATGTCCAGTGTACCTGCCACGGTCACCCTTCTCCGTATGATTGTTACGGCCAGGTATTCTTGGCGCGCAATGCCATCCAGTCTACTGAATAGACTTGACGGTTCCGGTAAGTTCTCAGCGTCTTCCGAATAGGATCTGTAATTCCTGCGCTAGCGTCAAGTTTGTACACCCGTCATCGAGGATGTCCTCTGGTTCGATCCTAGACCTCCGTCAACCGGAATCCTATCTGCAATCCTTCATCTGTTAATGGGTACACTGGAAGACCATGAATTACGATATATTGGCGCTCCGTCATTTCGATCAAATATTTTTCCAAGCCACACTGAAAAGCAAGTGAGTAATGTGCAGCAGTCATGATCACAAATTTTCATCACTGTCCAGTCCTCGCATCCGGAGGTCACGCTGCCCACAACATGACAAAGACCATCTTGGCCTATGAAATGCATGCAGTGTGCCGAAGCTCATTGGAAGAACAGCCGCAAATGCCCTCTCTGGACGATTGTTTCTGTCAGGCATGCCTGGCACGCATTGCTGTCCAGTCTACCGAATAACCTGAATGATTTCAGTATATTCTCAACGTTTTCTACCGCGCACGCCCCTGCCTAATAGAATAAACCTTGACGTACACAGTATCACACATATGCGGGATAGACTATCATTTCTGTATCAGAGGCGGAACGATATAGTCCAAACTTTGCACACAACTCTCGTCAAACGTTAGCCGCAGCCAGGTACAGTGGTGTCGTCTGGTTTTTTTATGATAGTAGCGGCCACTGTGCTCAGAAGAGATGACCACTAGAACTGTCAGCCTGCTATCTGCAAAATCGCCATCGGATGATAGCTCTTATACAACATATTCGCAGTATAAAACTCCCTCCTGCAAACGCACATTTTCCCCCACACTTGAAGATGCTCTCCCTAAGCGTTGCTGACGGTATGGCACATAGCCCAACAAAGCTGTCGTTGACTGATATGAGTCCCGCAGACAAAACTAAGGGCGTCATCACAGCCCTCCTCAGTGGCCTCGCATACGCATTCCCGCAGACACGGCCGAACACAGATCCCGCCAGCGCTCTCAGCCGAGATCGCTGCGTGGAACACTACACTCAGCCCCACGTTCCAGGAGAATCTCCTCGTCGAGAGCTGCATCATCACAGAGACCTGCTACAGCCACACAGCGCCGAGCACCAGTATTATATTGCCCTGTACACGGCATGCTCGATCTATGTGGACGACCACGGCGCTGCCGATCCCGTGTCCGTCGGCGAGTTCTCCCAGCGGTTCGCGAACGACAGGAAGCAGCTGGATCCCGTGTTCGATTGCTATGCCGCCCTTCTGCAGAATGCACAGGCACTCTGGCCAGCGGTCGCGGCGAACGCGATTGTGCGCGCTGCGCTCGAGTTCAAGACCGCGGTTTATGTCGAATGCACGACAGGGAAGATGGCGGTCTCACCAAGCATTATTCCTACCATCTCCGCCTAATGTCTGGAGTGTCTGCTGCATATTCCCACTTTATCTTCCCGGACATTGGAGGGCTAGTGTTGAGTCCTACATACAGCTTATCCCGTGAGTACTCTGTTGTGCGCCTTGGTCATGTGCGATGTTCATCGGGCATGTCATTTTTCAAACGAGCTGAATTTCTATGTCAATTGTCTGAAGTACGTTCTGGGCTTATTTTCATCGGGCATCCTGCTGATCCTGATACCCTACAGCGACGGGTGAGTTCTGCATAAACATAACGGCAGGCCTCTCATTGATTTCTCCCGACACAGCCTTTCTTTCTAGAAAGAATCCATGGCTGCGGAACCCGCTAACTATATCTCCCTCCGTGCTGTGGTGGAGCAGAAGACCCCTTTCACCGTTCTGCGTGAACTCTCGGCAGAGCTCCTGGACACAGTGCCCCGGATCGATGAAACGGCGGCTGGAGATCACGAACTTGCGGCGGTCAGCCGAGGATTCATCCAGGTGAATTTTTGAAGTGACACGACAGCTGGTGGGCGCGCGGAAGCTGATACGAATGTTTGTGCAGGGCTATGTCGAGTTTCATGTTAGGACACCGCACTACCGTCTAGGCGAACTGGGTGTCGGTGTATGAGGGGGGTGGAGCACTGTTCATGATTTATATGAATTGTTGGTATTGCATATGTACTTAACGCTGAGCCCGAACAAGGGAAGCGAGGCGCATCTTTATGTTCTTCATGTCCAAAGATATGCAGCCCCGGCAGCTATTATCCAGTCGGTGCAAAGTTCAGCCTGAACCTGAAGGCCCCTAAAATAAATTCTCAATAGATTCCCGGAAGTAATCTGTACGGTGTTGATTTTGCCCATTTCTCCCACTCCTTCCCAAACGCCTCCTTCAGCACGCTGTCTTCCACGGTCGTCCTCGCCACCATGGCCGCCGCGAACACGATCCACACGCCTATCCACCCAAGCGCGCACAAAATCCCCACGGTGCTGCGCCACACTCCAAATGCGTCCCAGCACGAGCCAGGACTTAGGTGCAGCATCACAAGGCCAACTGCCACGACCAGGACGGCACTGTAGCTCGGGTGCCGCACGATGGAGTACGGTCCGGACGTGACAAGTCTATGATCGGCATGCAATGCAAGCTCGAAGGTGAAGAAATGACCGAGATATCTGTAGCATGTGACGCGGAGATACGTGCCTGTGGCGAGCAGAGCCCAGCCGACGAGGAAGGTACGCGATATGTAAATGCTGGAGTAGGAGGTGCCATGGAAGAGAGCTCGAATGGAGTCTGATCCCGGGAAAGAAGGGTAGGTCTCGCATAGTATAATAGCAGCCTCGGCTAAACATGTGGAAATGACGACAAACTAGATGGTGATAATATGAAATGAGCTATGGAATAACGTCGAGGTGAACAATGGTATGACATACTTTCAGGATTCCGGGTCCAAAGCGGAAGACCAATCTCTTTGACTTCTTCTCCACCTTAGCAAACTTCACAGTTTCTATCTCGCTTGGCGATGGCTGAGGCGATGTTCCACTCTATTATCATATCTTCCTATGAGCTATCAATTTATTGTATTTGACTGACGTACCAGATGCCCAAAATATGCCGCCGAAAGCAATAACGGCAGTTTGGCGAGCGGGTGCGGGGAGCTCAACATCGACAGCTGAAAAGGGTGATCAAGCGGGGTACTCAGAAAACTCCACCGCGACCACACTTATGTACAGTGGCAATGTATGCTATGTCTGATGCGCCTAGATTACGCGTGAAGACCTAGCATCACAGTGATTTTCGGGGACCTCGGTGTACGGATTTCACGTCTGGAACAGGCCAATCATTTTGCATGTTTCAGATTCTCCGCAGCACCAAGATTAGGCTCGTTCCTCGAGCTTGTAAGACCTTGTGCGTTGGGGTGCACAGGGGTGCACCGATTCCGTCGCGGGTTTCGTGGAGATCACTCCTGGGGTGCGCCACTGCTGACCCACCACAAGTAGATTTGTATTGACGAGCACGTCCCTGGACTACTGTGCTGTCGTTAGCAATCCGTCCGGTCGGGGATTCGCCTCCATATCGACAGTATCATGCCCTGCAGCACAATTGTACACAGTGTCATCTATTGGGTTCTGCAATCCCGGAGGTACATGACTATGCGCTGCATCACTCAATCGGTCGTATCGGCATGATAGAGAAGTCTGAGAGAAAATCGATTTTTGACGCACAGAATCAATCGTTATATCAGCAGTAGCTTCCTGAGCGGTGTCGGTATTCTGTTATTGTTCTTGATGGATGTTGTACATGCATATAGACGGGGTGCTCGCGACGGAGATGCCATCACCTTCTCCTGTCTCCAATCTCGAGCTATACAAGATCTATTTGTACTTTCTTGGCAGTACGTTCCGAAGGCTACATAGCGAAAATCAAATCAAAGTCGAAAGAGATGCTGCTAGGTACTCACTGTATCAAATTCGCCGACAGCGTCATCCGTGACGATCGTCTCCTGGAGAATCTCGATACGAGACTAGCCCGTCCAAACTTCAGAAATATGCCCAAGAGGGAAGACACCTGCGCTACATACCGGCGGAGGTGCGATGAACTGTGATCTGATTGAGAGGTCCATCGGATGGTTTTGTGTATGTCCGCTGAGCCTGTTGCGGATGTGTTGGCGGGTATTCAAGCTTGACGCAGATTATAGTAAGCATCGCATTACACCCAGTATCAAGCAAAGTCAAAGCCAACCTCCCAAGGAATGCGTTCGCGTATACTACAAAGACGGCGTACAGTTCATCGTCAGTAGTAGAGGACGGTATGATATAGATCACACACGTTTGCTCTGGATCTCGATCAGCGCCAGGAAAATGAGGCTATCCTTTTTCACAGAGAACTAGGATACGAAAGAGTTAAAGTGAGATAAAATGAAGGCAGTCTGAGGGCGATACCATGATGACAGTGAGAATAGAACAAAAACTATCAAATCAGTCGAGTTTGCGTCAATAATGTAGAGTCAAACAGAATGAGTTGCGCACCTTGTGAGAGCGCCTGTGTTGACGATATACACTATGAGGGAGGTCAACACGCCATCCGAACTGGCATCCTCTAAATTAAACGATGAATGTAGTCTTCCAGCCGATTAAGCATACCTCGTCCATCTGCCGCGGCCCTTCGTGAGGTAGTAGATGAGGACGGTTGCCACTATTACGTCTATGCAGGCTGAAGTCCCGATGCCAGTACTGACGACTACCTAAATGCATCTAAGCATGAGCCCTAAGTTGAGGGACCGATGTATCTGGACGTGAGCTACCAATGCTCCTGTTCTCTCTCCATAAACTCGGTCCACGCAGGATATAGGAAGCTATGCATAATGTTAAACTACAATCTAACGTATGGCAGAGATTCCGCACCAGACTGTATTTCCACCTGTGTGACATCCCATTGAAGTTTACACTAGATACGGAGATGTGTGACGTACCTATTCCAAACCCTGACAGAACCGATTAGCAAGAGATATCAGAAGGAGAAATCACCATACCAAGGCGAGTCCCTACTAGTACCACCTGATCATGGATTCAGCATTGAAAATATGAGAAAATAGCGCTGACCGCGCTCACGAGGGGGCAACGATGAAACGCGATCGATTGCTCACTTGGGTAGAAGGTGAGATAATGTTATATGGGCTCAAGACGATAGCACTTACGAATCCATACACGTCGAACATAGAAGCTGTGACAACAATATTGAGGTGAGGGAGAACGGATATGTGCAAGCGTACCTATGCACGATCAGTTGAATTAAAACCTAAAAAAAATTGTTAACGAAGCACAACGAACGACAATAAAACTAGACTTACACCTGTTAGAATAATGGGCTAGCAAAATTATGGTAAGCGGGTTCTATATCTCACGGGATTTACTCACTCCGGCATTCCTGAGAGCCGTATTCTGCGTTAGTGCCGTCATCAAACTGTAATACAGTCAAGCCACTCACCAATATATTTTCGCCAAAAATTCCACGTCGCCGAAGTGGAGAATCAAGTACACGTAGATGAATTGTATACAGAAGGCTGTGTGCACTGTTTCTATAATCCTGCTGAAACAGTCAATACGGGAGCAAATTGTTCTTGCATGAATTAATTACCAAACCAGGAAGACCTGTGTCGGAACCAATTCAGTGAGACAATCGCGTGAAAGTACATCACAATAGTACTCAACGAACCATGGCTCTCAAGAAAAGCGGATCGTCGGCGTAAGTCTGCACATACATAAACGTCTGTAGAGTGGTAATTCCGTAGAGTCTAGATCAAGTTCAGTAATGCGCAGTGACGGTTATATAGTGATGCTAACATGCAGGCCAAGCAGACTCCGATCAAAACAGACCCCATGAGCTCGTCAACCTGTGCCATTGTGATACCGGTCCGTGCAAACAATACGAGGGAGCAGAACACACGAGATAGCGCAGCTGATATCTTCCTATATAGCGTTCAACGGGATGTACTCATCTGATTGCGAAGTATCAGCTTGAGAAAAACTCCTGCATGACATCTCCGCACTATACGGCATTTCAGGGCTGCGGTGAAGTATAAAGGGATTGTGTGGGATTCCTCCTGTATTGGCTGTGTTCAGTCAGTAGGGTATGTACCGTGGACGTCGGAATAAACCTACCTATGACTGCGAAGCCTGATGTATGATACAAAATACCTGCCCTGGGCTATCATGAAGATTTGGCCCTGGAATGAGACGTCGATCTGTCGATCTGTCAATGTTGAAGAAGTTCGAAGTCAATTAACCCGGTCAGTAGGAACGCACAGGCCACTTCAAGTTGCTCCATAGCCGACCCAAAGCCGCAGAATAACCACAGAGCCTCCTCGAGATACGCTAATAACAGGCATAATAACGCCTTCGACAGGGATAACAGCACATATGTTCCGATTGGCTTCGATCTACCAGCTCGAAGTAAGCTAAACGAGTCCAATGAATCCCCGAGTATGGAATCATATATGAGTCTACCTGAATTCAGCGACTCACTCGAGCATCAACAACGCATATTTGTTGATACTATGAGAAGTACAATAGAGGATGAACGTTAACGACAGGAAGATTCCTGACACAAGCAGTGATATATCCATCACATAGTTGAGGGGTGCTTGTCAACCGTGAAGTCAACGACGCCGTATCAAAGTAATTGTATCAACCTGGAACTATCAAAATTAATCAGCTTTTAGACTTGGTTGATGGTTTAAAGACAGTACCTGGGAGAGACGGCGATGGTGACTTGTCACCGAAGGTTACTCGCGACCACGTGACCACGACGCGTCGGTGCTCGTGACGAACTCCTGATTCCTGAAGTTTTCTGGGAATCGGAATCCTGCTTTGCTTCACGCTATGGCCGGGTAACGCGAGTTTGTGCTTATGATGTGCATTAAATCTGCTGCTAAATTGTCTCCCAACTTTTACTGATCCAAGAAATAATAACATCTGTACTACGTATCTCCCATACTATGTAGTCCTAGTCATGAAAGCACGACTGCCCAATCTACGAGAATCACTTCTTATGGTGCGCCGCTCACGCGTACCTGAGATGAGGTTAGTCTCTCCATTTATCACCCTGAACAATACACGCTCGAATATACTAGTGCAAAGGTCTTGTGTTCATGCAACCATACTGCAAATGCTGGACGACACGAGGTCGCGTAGATGGTTTCGGTCGCGATCCTGGAGCAGGTAGTTGATTGCTACTCAATATCTCTAGCCGTGCTGAAGGTTTTTCATCAAAACTAAAGCACGGCCCACGCCGCACGGTCCATGGTGGGCGGCCAAATCAATGGCGCATGACCAAACTTCCCTGCCATTCGGAGAGCTTTTCTCGCATCCCGTGGTCTGTCAAGCGTATTTTGTAGCTAGAGGTTAAATAAAGGTGCGCCTGAGCATTCAAATCATTGCAACACCTTGCACTCCCACCACATTCAGATATCTAACACATTGGCTGTGGGCGCGATGGCCCACCAGGACATTACACAGAGTTTTAAGGACACCGAGGAGGGTGGCGTTGAGCAGCCAAATCAGGAGGGCACCTTTCATCAGCTGCAGGTTGCTTCCGAAGGAAAAGCTGTTCGGAAGCATTTCTTCTCCCCGCCAGACGGCGCACTCGCAGAGGCAGTTCATCGCGATGCTGCTAATGTGGAGTACACAGAGGAAGAGGAGGTTCGTATTCCCGTCTATGTGCTACAAATTGGTTTAATAACTGGGTTGCGTAGAGAGCCGTGAAGCGTAAGATTGATGTTAGAGTGTTGTCGCTTGTCATTTGTAGGTGAGTCAGCCTCTGCTCACATCTGGGCCTAGATTCAATCTGTGTTGTTTCGCAGCTATATATGTATGTGGTCGAATGTTTAAAAAAGGCGTCTGAATCTTGTGCTGATGGTATCACCGTTTTCGTTCCAATATAGTCAATCAGTTCGGTACGTTTTCAACTACTTGTCGATTAGCAGTCGTTCTTAACTGTTCCCTTTACAGATCGCACGAATATGTAGGACCAAATTCAGTTGTCTCAAGAGCTTTCTGTGACCTACTAACCACTCATCAGCGGGAACGTTCATGTCGTACCAGCCTTCAATGAAAACTTCGTAAGTTGTATCTCTCTATACCGACTCCTGTCATAAATTTTCAATTCCAGGGAATAACGAACAACAACAAATGGACCCTTGCCTTGAGCATCTTCTACGTTGGATATTGTTCGTTCTTATTTTGTCTTCCCTTTGCGCGAAAGACAATTCATGGTCGTATCTAGGTCTTCTTGAGATGCAGCAAATGGCATGTTTATTTTACGAAAATTACATCAATACGATTTACCAAATGTTGTGTCTAGTATTACAAAGATACATCGGCGCAAACGCTTGTGCGTTCATTCCATCTTTGACCAGCAGTGTGTCATTGATGTTAGTCAGTTTTTCCTATCGCTCACATTTTGGGGCCTTGCATCACTCTCGATCGTCTACGCCAAGGGATACCTGGCTTGTTGGTGCTTCGGTGAGACAAATACTCTGGTCTTCAATTTTCAAGCTTAGTTTCGTTGCTGCTCTGGTAGAGTTCTCCTGGGAATAGGAGAGGCGGGCTACTATGCTGGGATGATATATTATCTGTCTTTTTGGCGAGTGACACTTGCTCACATTTGTGGCGTCATAACGCTGATATCACAATACAGGTACAAGAGACATGAGCTGGCCATGCGTATCAGGTTGAACAACTTCACGAATAAATTCGAGTTATTCGTTGACACATTTTCGTTACCAGCCTCTGTATGACAGGAACCCTCCCTGGTGCCATTAGTGTATGCATTCCAGTACGACACCGTGCGTAGTTGCTGATTATCTTTCAGGGTCTCCTCGCATTCGGCCTCCTTCGCGCACACACCTCTGTCCTCCAAGGGTGCGCTTTCTCCCTACTACCTCATCACTTCTCAAAGTCTCAATTATTCCCAGATGGCAATTTCTCTTCCTCGTACGGTTGTAGTTTCTCTCCCCTCTCTTACCTCTCACGTTAAAGAATAGATCGAAGCAATCCCCACTTTGATTATGGCACTGATGATCCTGCTCTTCCTGCCGTCGTTCCATTCTCCGCGACGTTCCTCACGCCGCGTGAGAAAGCGATCGCGCAAGCTCGTGTGGACCACGACCATCGGCCACAGTCGCACGGCGGGATGACTGGCTGGGAAGGATTCAAGGCCGTCGTCTCTGACTGGAACTCGTGGTTGCTGATGCTGATCTACGCCAGCTGTGAGTACCCGCGCTATTCCACGAGCAATTTCTGACGGTGCTGCGTAGTCAAGTCGGCGTGGCGACTATCTCTTACTTCCTACCAACGGTACATACATTACTGAGCAAGCTATCACGCGCTGATTATTATTATATTCCTTTTGAAAGCTCATACAGGAGATGGGCTTTACATCTATCAACGTGCAGGGGATGACCGTCGCGCCGTACGTGGTGGGATGGTTCATGGTCTTCTTCCAGGCATGGCACAGCGACCGCACGCGCGACCGCGGCTGGCATATCATGGCATCGACTTTGACCTCCTGCGTTGGGTACATTATCCTCGCGACGTCCGTCCAGAAAAGCGTCGGTGCGGGCTATTTCGCCCTGTTTTTAGTGGTTGGCGGGAATTATAGCTTGTTCCCCCTCGTCATGTACGTTGCCTTTTCTCTGTTTCGAGCGCGTCTGCTAAGTAATCTATATCCTGGGCTCCGTGTACTGTAGGAGCTGGGCCGCGAATGTGTTCTCTCCGACGTCGAAGAGAGGCGTGGGCACAGCGTTCATTGTATCGATCTCTAATTGCGTGTCCATGTGCGCGTTCCCTTTTCTTCATCGCTTGATTTTCTAACTTATGCTATTCTCATCAGTGCATCTCCGCAGATCTATTTCGATGCGAGTGACGATTTCCAGAAAGGACATGCTATCTCGCGGGGTACGTGTCTATGTCACCTTTCACAAGTCGGGTATAAACCTCCGGACAGCTGCCTTTTTGTGTCCTTCCTTGCGGCTTTTTCTCTGCGCACGCGTCTCGCGATGCTCAACAAGAGGAATGCGGAGATACGTGCTGCGCGCTCCCAGGACGAGAAGGACGCTGTGGCTGTGGACGAACGGCTGAAATTTGGGATAATGACCCGAGCTATCACTTTATAACCTAATGGGTTTACTCCTACTATCCTTTATGCTAGTGTGCGTGCTGAGCGGCACGTTCAGCTCATACGTGATGACATGTAACATATAAATGCATTTGATGAAAGAGCAACTTGGTCCTAAATCATACACGATACTGGGGAACAAAGAAAACACAACATTTTACAGCAAGCCCTCCGCACGACGTTTCTCGCACGAGTATGGGATGTTGTAAAGAACAATTGTCTGTATAATGCATATATGACCTGGCAAACGGTCCATCGGTCGGTCGCTCTTCTTAATTCTCAATCGGGAAAACCCTTGGAATGGGGAAGTTGCCTTGTCGTCGCGTCGCGTCGCGATCACGTGTGTATAGACGCTTGATGCTCAATATCGATCTCGGTCCTCGAAGGGAATTCAGCACCACGAATTCACCTCAGGCAAGCTTAGGCCTCAGATATTGTACATCTAACTAATGGCGGTGATATGCTTGACTGAGTCTATGGGATCTCGTGACGGCGTTTCATATGGGCCCCGTGGGGCTGTGAAGGCGTCTTACTGTTGACTTGTGCATCCAGTAGCTACCAGGCTACTACTAGTCTTGCGCGGATCTCTTTATCTGCTGCCTCATGCTCGTGCAACGTTGAAAAGGACAATCGTGGAGTATTTGTGACCATTGGAGATCAGTTGACGCAGACGCCCCAGCCAAAAAGTATCCACTTTGATGCCATTTCTTGTCATCATGTATAGGCAAGTTGCTTTTCCCGCAGTCGGCATGGCGGCGAGCCAACGTGCATCGCATAGCATATAACATAGCCATCAGCATTCATGCTCAGCACAACCTTGTGTTCGACCACAACATCCCACTGTCCATCCCCGTATTCCCTCACTCTCTTTCTCTTAGTATCACTCCATGAAGTTACTTTCCTTCCTTGCCTGTTTCACGGCGTCTGCTCTCGCGCAGCGGATCGCAATCGGTGCTCCGGCTCGGTTCTCAACCGTCGCTCGAGGGAGTAACATCACCGTCGAGGTCGACAAACCAGTGCGTCCCTTTCTCCCCTCCCACATCATATTTGTCATTCAATCTGCGTCGTACCTATGTAGAACGCCCTCACCGGCTCCAAAGACATCGCGATAGTGATCGGGCTCGTCTCTTGTAATGGCCACGAGAAGAACGAGTGTGCGTCGTTCGACGTCACGCAAGTGGTTGGGCAGATCTTGTATAGTGGCCCATACAAACCGCAATACGAGACACAGCAGCCCGGAGTTCCGTTCAAGCCTCCGTACCAGAACTTCACAGTACAAGTTCCAGCGACGTTCCAGAAGGGCCAGGCGTCGCTGTCGGTGTCGCACTTCTCGCTCGTCGGGGTAAGGACCTTCTGTTCGTATCTATCGAACGAATGATCTGACGGTGGATGGTGTCTTAGGCGGGCCCATACCCATTCCTCGACGTGCAAAACACCACCCTCATTGTCCAGTCGGCGTGATACTCTGTTGTTTGGCCTGCACTGAGGTAGCCGGCGGCATATAATCATGTTGGTTTAACGTTCATGAACTTTGACGCATCCTCGTAAACATTTGTGCTCATCGACTGTCCTTCACGTTTCCTCCCTCGTATCCGGACATGATTACGTTTTACTACAGTACCACATCGCCATTTCTTGCACATATCATGTGGGCGCTCTCGGATAATTTCCATTTCAGGCGAAATTCGGGACCGTAATTCAGTGAAATATGCCTATTCGGGAGTTACAACCGCATATTCTCCGCAAACGATGCTCACGCTCAGTAGGATGGCTACCTCGATTGTACTGCGATGTGACCTCGAAGACACCAACGATGAAATGACCAGATAATTATGCGGATCAACACCATTTCATCTCGATAATGTGTCGTCCAATGTCCATCCTGCAGTCAACGAACAACGCTGTGCATAGCCTTTATCACAGCCAATGCAAGTAAGTTCCCACCTTGTTCTACCATAATCCGCTTCCACATCATACATGCATGATTTAGCTTTGCTTCGGTTCAGACGATTGTCTCGAACTACCTCGAGGTATTGCCAGGACTCTGCGATGGCAGACCGTACCATTGAAATATTATGCTGAGTGCTTCCTCCTAAAGTTTACTCCGCAGCCAGGATTCAACCACTAACGAGGCCATTACTTACCTCTGCCACGCCTAAAAATAAGCATGTTCCTTACGGTAATCATCACATGGAACACGTCATTGTGTACGAACACCAGGAATAGCGCTGAATAGAGCTGAATAGACAGAGAAGCTAAAAATAACAAGCTGCCGTTATATCCGCACCGGAAGCTAGCAACTGGTAAGTTTCTGTCCTGATGAATTTCTATATGACAAATTTTGCTTAACGCAAAATCGACATTCAATAGAAACCTGAAAGGCACGCAATCCAACAGACGTGGCACCTACCGCAAATACCATCTCGTCTGCAATGATTTTTTGTTATAATGATTGGTACGCTCTTGTAGAAATCTGCCAGTGTGAATTTGACTCTGCCTGAGACAATACAGACCCGGATAACAATCACCGTATCGGACCGAGGCAGTGAATATACGTCCGATATACCCTCTGAATGTCATGAGGCACTGGAACATTACAATCGAACGAGCTTATGAGAAGGTAGAAACGGCGACTCGAAGTAATCATTGGGTAGAAAGTAAGCGGTGGGAGTATAGCGTGCTTAATATAGGACTGGCGTGGAAATGAGGGGATCGACATAAATACCTTCCCGCGCTAGATTACTCACTCACAGCCCTCAATGAGCGTAGATGCACGGATGTGCATCATTCTTGATTTTCCGCGCATTGCGACGCTACCGAGCTCGCGCAGTAATTGTTCCTCAATGTCCAGAGTGTCCTTTCTTGGCCCGCAGCTATCGTATTTAATCCGATGTACGCATTTTTTCCGCGTCCAACATGAGGTTTCGCCCTATCCGACGAGCACGACCGTGAATGTCGAAAAATATGAAGACTGGCATTTTGATGGGCCGCTATTGTCAACTCCTGCCCGCAGATGTGCATCCGAGTCCATGCGAATTGAGAGCCTTAACTTGATGCTCCTAATTTGGCCATGCGCTGCACGCGACCACCGGGACTAAGTTTAGATCAAGTCTATTTTGAAGGAGGTGGATTGCTTCTGTCGGCCAAGTCGACCACTGCAATCGGCACGATGAGTAATCTACTTCTTATCAACGAGCTGTTCGTGCTATTTTGACTGACTGTCGGAAGCAATCCACCGTCTCCATCGCCTCCTCCTGCAGTTTACTCACTGCATGATCCATCTTCAAATATCTAGCACACGTTGAACTCCAAAAACCATTGAATGTTGAACAGTCGTTTACATCGATCCCTTACCGATGCGGACAGTGATTTTTGGTGCATTCCTGAACTCTCACATCATGTAATTCTCCTTGCTCATATCCCGTCCTCTGGTTATACCAAAGCGGCGGAAGCAACATTGTACGTCTTTTTCTGCTAATATTATTATTTCACTCACACAGTGAGACTGGCAGGGCGCATATGCGAACCCAAAACGTGACACACGTTGCCTCAGACTGTGGCCATCATATCACTCGCGAAGACGTCTCCGCACGCCACAACAGCGGGACATTATAAATTTTTGCACACCGGACCTTGCTGTTTCTCATATGTGCTATATTTTTCCTTCTCATGCGAGGAAGGGTATGTTTTTACTGCGTGACCGTTCTCCGCTCTTTTCACAAGGTTGACATTGTCATGGGTCCTGAGACAGCTTTCGTATAGTCATCTATAATTGCGATTACTTCCAAGACATGATCATTGGCTCTGCACCTTCAGTTTTGCGACACACCAACTTTGTGGATTGTCCCTGCACCTGGTTGTCGGGATTTATCTTCACGGCGTCGAAATGTCGAGGTGCTGATTGGTCCTACCGCCGGGTGAATTTGTGGTCTACGTTCTTGTCAGAAACATATAAAGGGGAGGCCCGCCTGCCTTCAGTCCTCAGGACATTCAGTCTTCCGCTCCAGTTTCATCCGCTTGGACAATGTCTTTCAAGACTCTTGCTTCGTTGCTCTCCGTCTTTGCTGCACTCCAAGTGGCAAACGGTATGCTCTTTATTTTTTCCTGGATCACTTTATTGACCACGTCACGTAGGCGCACTGACTCGCCGTGTGACCTGCCCCGACGGCATTAACACCGTGACTAACGCCGCCTGCTGCGACCTTTTCGCCGTCCGCGATGACATCCAGGAGAACCTGTTCGACGGCGGAATCTGTGGCGAGGACGTGCACGAGTCTCTCCGACTCACCTTCCACGATGCCATTGGCATCTCGCCCGCCATCGCTGCCACTGGCGTGTTCGGGTACGCAGCTAAAGTATTTAAGGTCCAGGGCAGATTTCTGACGATTAATTTCAGAGGTGGCGGAGCTGACGGCTCTATCATTATTTTTGAGAGCATCGAAACCAACTTCCACGCCAACTTGGGTACCGATGAGATTGTCAATGCGCAAATTCCCATCATCGCGCGCCACAACATTACTCCCGGTGACTTGTACGTGACATATAATTCACTCTTCACATCCTTCATTTTGACCGTTGCTTTCATAATAGTATTCAGTTCGCTGGCGCAGTTGGATTGAGTAATTGCCCGGGAGCTCCGCAGCTCGAATTCCTCCTCGGTGAGTATTAACTGCTAGGAGTGCTCATTGCACGACACTTATCTCACCCTTATACAATAGGCCGGCCCCCAGGTAGATATCTATATATTGTTACTTGGGCATGTGGTAACGTTCGCCCTCGCAGCCACTCAGCCCGCACCCGACCTGACTGTCCCGGAGCCATTCGGTGCGCCTGAATCCACTTTCACTAGTAATCAATAATTTATAGTATCCATTTTAGACACTGTGGACACAATTCTAGCCCGTTTCGCTGACGCGGGCAACTTTACCGCTCCACAAGTCGTCTGGCTGCTTTCTTCGTGCATATATGCGTCGTTCTTTCTTAATTCTACATCTGACATACCTTCAGCCACACCATCGCTGCTGCTGACCTTGTTGACCCTACTATCCCTGGAACGCCCTTCGACTCGACGCCTGAGCTCTTCGATACCCAATTCTTCATCGAAACCCAGCTGGTCGGAACGCTCTTCCCGGGGTAAGAAGTCTATAGGTCTTTGTATTCATGCTTCTAACGACGATGTCGTACAGAACTGCAGGAAACCAAGGTGAAGTCGAGTCCCCGCTCGCAGGGGAAATCCGTCTCCAGTCGGACTTCGAGGTATAGTTCACGCCGTACTCCGTTCTGCGGTGACCTTTACTTTTTTTTGCATAGCTTGCTCGCGATAACAGGACCGCTTGCGAGTGGCAGTCGTTCGTCAGTGAGTGTCTTCTTCTACTTCGCACGTCTCGAGCCGTTCTAATAAATTATATCTGGCAGACGACCAATCTAAGCTGCAGAGCAAGTTCCAGCAAGGCATGGCCAGACTCGCCGTCCTTGGTCAGGACACGACCCAGATGATTGATTGCTCCGACGTGGTATGAACCTTGACCCTTCGATAACTATGCCGCGGATCGATCATGTTGTCTTAGATTCCGGTCCCCGCCGCCCCCAACAGCACCGCCCACTTCCCGGCTGGCTTATCCAACGCTGATGTCCAGCAGGCTGTTCGTGTCTATCCATTTCGCAATTTGTCTTCCCATTAACCGCTTCCGCAGTGTACTACCGCTGCTTTCCCCACTCTGCCGTCCGACCCCGGTCCGGCCACTACCGTCGCCCGCGTGTAAGTTTTCGCATTCTGTCCATCGGATGTCTTCGTTTATTGACTGCTGCCTCTCCAGTCCCCCTGCTTAGGCGCGTTTAGGTATTCATAGAATGGGCTCGTATATCTATGTGGCTCCTGCGTCTCCCATTGTTTTGATTGTTTGGTAGCGGTTGTGCGGGTCGAGCTGGGGATTGTATGTATTGAACTTCGTGTGTACGTTGTAGTTTGCAGAAATTGAGTGTGTTTGTGTGCTATTTGATCAGGCCCGAGACTCGAGTGCGAGTGACGAACGGTGATTTATAGACGCGTAATATTCTGCCGTCCTCTACCATAGCTGTGGCTGTCCCTGCGCTCATCGCGAGACGCACGAAAGAGGCAGCGTCGCCCTCTAAACTCTTTGCTCAATGGCTGGCAGCGCGAGGTCACGTGTCCCAGGAAAACTAAGCGCGCGCGCCAGAGGCCATGGCGCCACAAGGCCAGCGCTTGCATGCGCTCCGGTGGCAACTTGCAAGGTTCTTTGGATAGCGGCTCGCCGTAATGACTTCTCCATGCTCCGCCCTACGCGTTGGTGTGTGTTCTTCTTGGGCCATAGTGTGTGCATTTCTGGTCATCAGCGTGCATCTTTGGGGCCATTGACGCACTGAGCCTGGTGGACTGTCGCTTCACTGCCAAGAATGTATTTGGTGTGTGGTCTGAGTGATTAGCACCGTCTTACCCTGACAGAACTCTCAGTGTGACTAGCACGCAGCTCCTTCCATAGGTATGATGCTCGCGACATATAGTGGATACTCAGCCAGCGGGTGACATCGACCGCTCTCTGCGCGACAGTGCCGGGCCAATACGTCCCTTTTCCTCGACTCCTATTGGCCTCAGGTCCCTGTACACGGTCCGCGTCAATCCCAAGCTGACAGCGGGATATGATGTGACACCAGCGCTCAGCTTTGGTCTCGATGCGCATCGGAATTCTAGATCTGTTCGACATGCTGTGTTTATCTGACACGCTGTCTATCCCTTGCCCAGCTTCCATGTTCGTAAATACTCCTCCGGCACGACGTGACGGACGTTCATGTTCTAAGGCCTTGTACGTATGACTGTTCTGCACCATCAGTAAACTCCCATCAGATGATATCATTCGCATGTCTTAACGCCACAACGACTTGCCAACAATCAGACTATCAAAATGCACAGGCCTCGTGTGAAGTTCAACATCATCGGAAGAACCTTTAATGTCAGTATTTTCCATTATGGGCTGCAGCTGTAGGTCTCTCTTCTGTGTTGTTATCATTTCGCATTCTGATGTAGCGAACCGAGTTCTCGCACAGCATATTTGTGGTTGTCCGCAGGTTTCTTTCTTTAATAAATGGGCTTGATATGATGCAGCCTATTTCGAGATCCCTTCGCACTTTGATTCATGATGCTTGAGAACAGAACTACAGAGAGCTGCTCAGAGAGATCAGATGACCATTACTGCGAAGATGACCTTCCTGAGTTCACGCCGATGCCTTGGTAAGTCATCTATTGCCTTGAGCACACCGCCATACTGAGCCTCACGAACAGGACATTAAGCGACATTCGCGCAGCGGTGCCTGAGCACCTATTTGTACGGAACACGTGGATTGGCGTGATATACCTTGTTAGAGACATTCTCATGGCTGCAGCCTTGTGGAAGATTGCCTTGCATATCGACCCGCTATTCAAGAATCATCAAGTCACTGGCCAAATTAACTATATAGGAGCTGAGGCAGCTCGTTGGACTGCCTGGTTATTTTAGTGAGTCCCCATTATAAAAGGCGCTTGATTTGTTTTTTGACTCGGAGGCTCTCCACAGTTGGTGGTTTCAGGGTCTGGTCTTCACTGGAATATGGGTCATTGGGCATGAGGTCCGTTCATCATCCTACGGCGTTGAGCGACATCTAATCATGTACGTCGGGCAGTGTGGACATGGTGCCTTCTCTGCTAACAAGACCATCTGCGATGTCATTGGATTTGTAAGTCTTTGATTTTTTCACGCATACATGTGCGTGGTTCATTAGTATGTGCTCCAGGTCACGCACAATTTCCTGTGGACGCCGTACTTCAGCTGGAAAATCTCCCACCACCGCCATCATAGTCACCACGCCTCCATGGAGTACGATGAAGTGTATGTTCCGAAGACAAGGAGCGACTTTGGCATTCCGTTGGAAGATGAACGCCGAATAGATTACTCGGAGTATTTTGGCGATACACCGATGTACACGCTTTTCATGCTGGTCCAGCAACAGCTATTGGCATTTCCCGCATATCTTAGTGAGCTGTCTGCTAATTTTGCAAAGCCATTCTAATTGGTTCTCAACAGTCAGTAATGTCTCAGGCCAGAAGAATTATCCAAAATGGACAAACCACTTTGACCGTAAATCTGTTCCTTGGCAGCTGCAACCTTCTGACGGCTCGGCTGTCTCTCAGCGAGGTCTGTTCTCTTCAATAAACGACAATGTCGCCTTGTTATCATCTCGGACCTCGGGATAGTAACCATGTGTTTTCTTGTTCAACAGGCTTGTGCCATCTGGGGTGCGGTGGAAGTCGTCAAGTACTATGGCATCCCATGGCTCTGCGTCACTCACTGGTATGTTCCGCGTCGTCATATTTGGCAGCTTGATTGATTCCCCTGGCATGCCTCTAGGTTCATCATGATTACGTACTTGCACCATACGGACCCAGAGCTTCCTCACTATCGTAGCGGACAGTGGAACTTCCAACGCGGTGCTGCCGCGACTGTCGACCGCAACCTCCTGGGCTGGATGGGCCGTTTTTTCCTTCACGACGTCGCTCACTTCCATGTCATACATCACTTCTTCCCGAAAATGCCATTTTGTCCGTGATGACATTCCCATATATCAGAATTCTGTTGACAATATCTCCAGATCATGGACCCGAGGCCACTCAGTATCTGAAGAGATTAATTGGCAACCACTATCGCTACTCGGAGAAGCCAGTATTCAAGGCACTCTGGGATAACTACAACGACTGTCAATTTGTCGAAGACACAGGTCAGTGGTGTGCTCGAATGTCTCGTGGTCTTGACTCATGATAAGCTGCGGATGCGTAGGCGATGTCCTCTTCTATCGAAATAAGAAGGGTCAAGCGGTCTTCAAACCAGCTCCTCAGTTTCGGGTCCCAATCCGGCGTTAAGCCTTAGTGAATATTCCATCAGTGGTCCACATTTCAGTCGAAGCTATTTACCTCCGGTCATACGGAGATCCGAGCTGTATGCGATTGTGTCTGAGTTTTGCGGAGAAATAGCAATCTCATATATGAATTACATCTTTTCCCGTCTCTGAACATCACAGTGTGGTGTATTTCTATTATTTCTTTAGTATCTTTCACAATGGACGGGACACACGCCGTTCAATGGCATATAAATGATTCACCCTCCACCCCAATCTCTGCACTCCCTTCAGATACATGAGCGTTGACACTATGCCCCCTTCTACTTCTTTGACAGATAAACCTTGTACAGAGGAACGCATCCCTGAATTTTACCCAATGTCAAGGTATGCTGCAAAGGTCACGGAGTTTATGATGTTGATACAGGATGTGGTTTGATTAGGGATGTGAAAATGAGTAATATCCGTGCAACGATCCCTTCGCATCTGTTCGTGCGAAACACCGCGACAGGCCTATCCTACGTTGCAAGAGATGTTGGCATGGCTGGCGCTGCCATCGCGATCGCTCTATGCATGGACTCTTTGCTCAAGAGCGAAACAATCGTCGAACTACTCCATCCAGCAGCTGCTTGGACCGCTCGTTGGACCTTCTGGATGGTGTAGTGAGTTCGTTTGACGTGTCATGCTATTTCTCTAACAATACGATACAGCTGGTGGTTTCAGGGACTTATTTTACCGGCATCTGGGTCATCGGACATGAGGTCAGTGCATTGATCAACGGCCGGTCCAAAAAGGAATATTCTTTCTTCATTTGTCTTCTCAGTGTGGACATGGATCAATATCTGCCAGCAAGATGATATGTGACGTGGTTGGCTTTGTCAGTTTTCATCTATCGTCTGTAGCATTCGCTGACATCGTACATGCCGCACTGCAGATAATGCACACAGCTACGCTGGCGCCATATTACAGCTGGAAGATTACCCATCACCATCATCACATGTACCATGGTTTGATGGAAAGAGACGAATCCTGGATTCCGATGACACGGAGCGAACTCAAGATCCCTTCGGAAGGCCACATCGAATATTCCGATTACCTTGATGATACTCCAATCTATGCTTTATTCAGGCTTGTCCGGCGTCAGTTGCTTGGAATTCCCGCATATTTCCGTGAGCGGTCCACCGGACTCCGATGTTCTATCACTGACTTGACCCTCTTCTGTGTCAGTGGTCAATGTTTCTGGTCGAAGTGGCCTCCCTGGCTGGACAAGTCACTTGAACCGTCAGTTATCTTTGGTCAAACTGTATATAATGCGCTGATGTCATTGTCTAGCGTTATCGGTAATGTTTACCGTTGGTCAACGGAAGCTTATCATAATGTCCGATATCGGCATTATGGCCATGCTACTTCTCCTCTACTGGTCGTGTTCAATCTGGGGCGGAGTTGGAATAGCTAAATATTATGCAGTTCCGTGGTTGTTGATGAATCACTGGTGAGCGCATCATGCAACCGACAAGTTCTGATATGCTCACTGTCCGGAAATTCTTGGTGGAACGCACAACAGGCTCGCAGCTATCACGTACCTGCACCACACAGACCCAGCGCTTCCACATTACCGCCGCCCAGAATGGACGTTCCCTCGCGGCGCCGTCGCGACACTTGATCGGGACTTCCTGGGGTGGATGGGTCGGTTCTTCTTCCACGACATTTCTCACTTCCACGTCATCCACCATTTCTTTCCAAAAATGCCATTTTGTGAGTCCAGAGTGGTATTGGAGGATTCGTGTTCTCGAGACGCTGAAATTGGCCTGCTAGACCACGCCGCGGAGGCAACGCAGTATTTGAAGAGAGCGCTTGGCGACCACTACCATCATTCTGATAAACCTGTCCTTAAAGCACTTTGGGACAACTACTTCGACTGTCAGTTTGTGGAAGATACCGGTGCGTCGTGTGACTCCTGAGCGACTTCTCTCTGCGGGACTGTTGTATATAATGACAGCTTTCAGGTGATATCATATTCTATCGCGACGTCAAAGGACGTGCAGTCATCAAACCCGCTGAGCAATACAAGTCAAACGAACCTGATGTTACGTCTCCGTGAATGGTTCCCTCGACAGCCCTTCTGTTCTGATATATGCTGCGTCGACCTGGTTCGTTTCTTGTTCCAATCCGAAGATATACTTCTCACCTTACAAATACGTTGACAAAGTTACGTATTTATGAGCGAAGAGTTGCTTGTGATTTACTCCCGTCCAACATGCACAATCAACGCCATGATTATCTTTGCTCCTATATTTCAGCAACTTCAACATCTCAGACAAAGCATTGGTGTCCACGAGGCCCTCGGTGAACGCGGACATCTGACGGGAGATCTATCAGTGCCGCAGCGCCTTATCAATGTTACATCGTTAGCCATGATATGATCCGAGCAAGATTTCTCGGCGAATCGTGCCGCAGATATAATTATTTGGGCAGCAACTTCACTTCTCTCGTCAATAAAATACAACCGTGCACCATAAATACAGTGCATGTGTCGTTACTGGCGGTTCCACGCTGTCGAGATTACATGGATACATCAAAAAAGTGCTGTCCGCAGCAATCAACTATACCGGGATAAAAAGAACATAAAAACCAGATATCCGTATTCGTACAAGACCGAGGTGTCGATAATCACACGAACTGCCCACGCGGTTTCTTGATAGAGTGATCCGATGGCTGCAACGCATAAGCGGATATCTGATGAGTGGGATATGGCAATATGTTTGTACTTACTATGTCAGTTCCGCTAGTACTAAGTGTATCTCCCGTTATGACGGTCTCCTGCAGGATTTCCACTCGAGACTAAAACATGCACGAGGTTAGGAAGACTCTGGTGTCAGATTAGATATAGGCTGTGGGCCACGGTACCGGGACAGTTGTCTTGAACTGCGACCTGCTCGAGAGCTCGATCGTAGGATATACTGAGTTCTCGCTAAGCTTATTGCGGATGTGCTGACGTGCGTTCAGGCTGGATATAGCTGTATGAGTATCGAATCGAGAGCTTAATAATAAATTTGGCTCGTACCTCCCGAGGAACGAGTTCGCATATACTGTTGAAGACGGAAATAGCTCGTTTTCACTCCAAAAATATATGTTGGTGCTATAGTACTCACATTTGCTTTGCATCTCGACCAACGCCAGGAAGACCAGGCTCTCCTTCTGTACCGCGAACTACAATATTGGCATCAAGTCAGAAACGCCACTAAGCAGAATCGATCGATCGATCATACCATGATGACGGTAAGCACGGAGAAAACGCTATCAAAAGCGGTCAAATTCGCAACACGGGATAACGTTTGCATGTGTGATAGTGAAAACATACCTCGTAAGAGCGCCCGTGTTTATGGTATACACGCTGAGCCACACGAGCATATTATCTGATCTGCACTAGACGATAAGCGCTAGCAGGAGGGTCAAGCTCGGACAATACAATCGCACCTCGTCAAACCCGACCGTCCACGTTTGAGATAGTAGATCATCACAGACGCCACGATCACATCTATGCAGGCAGACGACCCTATGCCAACACTGAGCGTGACCTGCCAATATTTATGCATCTGTCATTTCTTCTCGTATTTCAAATGAATAAATCGGCATTACCAGTGGCCCTGTCTTGGAACGGAACGTAATCCACTCGGGAAGTAGATAACTGTCCAAGACAGCTTACTCACAAATGTGACCAAAAAGAATGGATGCGGTGGCATACCTGAAAGTTGTTGTAGCTACGTCCCCTTTGAGCTCAATATACATTGTTATTAAAGCGGGAGAAGCGTACCTATCCCAAAACCTAATCGAACATCGGTGATGATCTATCAGTAACTAGCAGATTCGACAGCGATGGGTTCATACCAAAGCGACAAAGCACAAGGAATGCCTCAATCGTCGAAATTCAGGATACCAAGACGGTATTGAGACATGCAGGAGCCACTCACAAGAGGTATGGTAAAGGTGAAAGAGTGATTGCTCACTATCTGACAGTTCAAGGGTGCTTGGAGCATATAGGAATGGCATACTCACAGACCCAAACGCGCCTGATGTAGAAGCTGGGATAAGCGAGCACGATATGAGCGTTGATGAAAGAAGCATGAAGGATGAGACAGACCACTGCACAGTCACTTGAATGAGGACCTGGTAAACAACACCCAATTCAATTTCTGAACTGGGGAGCAAGACTTCTGATGAGACTTACGCCCAAGATTACGGTTATCTGGCGGTGCGTTCATGTGTTAACCGGCTCGTCTTCAAGTAGTACGGAAATACTCACACCGCCACTCCTAACAACAGCATTCTATATGAGAATTGACCTCATAATTATAACTCACTCACTCACCAGTATATTCCCCCCACGAAGTCCGCGTTACCGAAGTTCCAGATGACATACGCATATATGAATTGCATGCAAAAGCCTGTATGGAGGGTCTCCAGTACCCTATAGACGAGGTCATGCACGATCAACTGCCTGTGAGCGTGGAATCTCACCAAATAGTTGCAACCTGTGTATATACAGTGGTGAGTCATGCCAGATCTATCACGAAAGTATACTTCACTGACCAGATATTTAACGAGACGAGAATCATCTGGGTATGTCTGCATATACATGAAGGCCTGCAAAGTTGTGACTCCGTAGAGGCTGCATCGTCGTAGAGGGTAATCAGTATGCTGATACGGCAATCGGGAATATAACATATTCACATGCATGCAAAAAATATTCCTATCAAAACAGAGCCTAGGAGGTCTTCAATCACACCCATGATGGCACTTTGCAGAGGTGATTCGGCAGCGAGGATTAACGCGGTCAGTTGCCATGAGTCTTATAACCCAACTCACTGCAGCTTCGAAAAATTATGATTGATCCGTGTCGCAAACTGTATGTGATTGCAGAAGTCTTCAGTGCGCCCATATCGGGGGAGAGTTGTCGCCCCGTGACAGTCTTTGATGTGTAACTACCACGGGAGACGGCAGATCATTTTAGAGTTCTGCATATTTGGCGTCATATTGTGAGACTTTAGTCGTAAAATAGATAAAATATGCGCCAATAAAGGGCGTGAACCAATCATGCTGCGTGGATAAGGCTATGCGACTTACATTTAGATGTGTGGCATACTCGTTTGGAACTGTCACAATATGAATTCAAATATGACAAACATGTGAAGTGCCTGAGAATCTTCTGCCGTCTCCTGTGTACACGGCCTTTGCGCAATGGCCTACCTAAATTCTATCAGAGACGCGAATCCCTTGATTCAGAACGGCCATCACGAATGATAGATGTTCTAATAATCAGCTTGATACGTCCTTCCAGGCACTTGAGGCAAGCATTTTTGTTGAAGCATTGAATTGATCAAAATCAGAACGTGGAACGTGTGAAGCACTATCTTGAAGTAGAAAGTAGTTCACAAGTACTTACGTTGACTGTGCACGCCACTGAAGCCAAACATGTACATCGTCTTTAATGGTCTTTGTGGCGTCAATATTTGCGGCCTCCGACATAACTCCGGCATTTTTTTGCCACAGCTTTATCTTCTCTGGTTCGGCGGCGCACCTATTAAAGTTCAGCCAAGAGTACTACGAAGCTGAGCCGAACGTGCCGACGAACTTGCCTGCAGAAATATCTACTTCCATCCTAAAATGGAAGGTAACGGTCCGAATCCATCGACGACGGTCGCACGACTGCTTAAAGGACCCACATGCGATCCGGTAGGCTTCCCAGAGCCCTGCACTGTGCCTTGCATTTCCTAGAGCCTTCCACTCGACCTGCTTGAAACTCCCATTACTTGTTCGCTCTTTGCAAGCTGTATAGACAATGGCACCACTCTCTGAAGCTCTGGTCGTCTCTCAACTCGAAGCACAAAATGCTTCGGGAAAAGACAAAGTTGCCAAGTATTCTGCATCTATTGACAAAGATTGGGTTGTTATGCAGTGAGTACATCCCTCATCCCACAATCTAGACCTCAGGATGCTACGACGACGACGCTACAATGAAGGGCACCCCAAGGAGGTAAGAAAAACTTCTTATCTTACTTCTCGATCTATGATTTTGAATGTCTTTAATTATTGCGAAGGATATAGCGTTGGCCTCATGCTCGAAGCCGCCATCCATCATCAATCATCTACGAACCACCGTGATCCCATCCACATTGCCGTCCATTTCCTGCGTGTAGCGACTCGACGCGCCCCGGTGGAGGTCCACGTCCGCGTCCTCAAAATCGGCCGGGACTTCACAAACCTGCTCGTAGACCTCGTTCAGAACGTGCGCATTCTCCCTCCTCCACCGTTTTGACATACAATGCTAACAGAAACAACCACAACAGGACAAAACCATGATCACAACGCACATGATCTTCGGCACCCTCGTGCCCCTCCCATCCGCCCCTGCCTCTTCGCGCGTCCTCACCCTCGAGCCCCCACACCCAAAGGCGCGCCGCATCCCTATGCAAACGCACCCATCCAAGTGCCAAGACATACCCGAGACGCGCTCCTGGCGGCGCAACAAACACGTCGTCGATGCGCACGACCCCGTTTACGTCGCACGTTCCAAGTCCGATGCCGAGGGCATGCAGTGGGGCACGTACCTCATGCTAACTACAGATCACGGACCTCTGCGGCCGTCGATGATCCCCTTCCTGGCGGATACGGCCATGGGGCTAGTCGAGTCGATGGGGAGTAGCGTGGAGGAAATTCGAAAATCGTATGTACTTTACCAGACAGAGACTAAATCCACAGCTCGCTGATACCTTCTCTGACCTGCGCGAAGGTGGTTTGCTACCACGACGCTCACAATCGAATTCAAGTCCCCTATCCCGCCTGCATCGAGCAAGGACCATTCCCCACGCACAGTAGCCTTATTCTCTACCGGATCGTTTGCGAACGACCCGCAAGCGCGGCACGATACCCGCGTCGAGGTGTGGACTGCGCCATCGGATATTGGCGAGGGCGAGGAGCAGGCGGACTGGAAAGAGACGCAGCGCTGTCTTGCTGTTGTGAATACCGTGATGGTGGTCGTGCCGGTGGCGGTGAACGTAGGCCAGGGAATGAAGGGAAGTAAGCTTTGAGTTCGAATTTGAATGTCGTTGCTTAAATTACGCGACGTAAGATTATCAGGACGTTGGTATACTGTAATTTTATTGCGAGTGGCATGCCAGTAGCCGATAACGAGTCGCTTATAAGCGCTTATATAAACGAACTCTGTTCCAGTTCGATCATGCTCCGATCACCGATCGAGCGAGATAGCGCGGCCGCCACATTAATTTGAGCAGTTCGTGTGTCTGTTCTGTACGAGGTCAACGCCACCTGCGCGCAGGCTTGAACTCGTCAGAATCTCTACTAGCATCGTATATAGGAGTTCGATGCAATTTGCACCTTTTAGTCAGCTCGATGAGTAAACTGACAGCGAGGGCGCCGTGGTAATGTTCCATCCATTAGCCGACGCATTTTTTTCATGCGTCTGCGAAAGTATTGACATGTACATGCGACAGGCGATATCTTTTGACAAGAGGCCTTAGGGGCAGACGTCGAACTGTCGAAAGCTAAAATGACTTTCCGCAAGATGCCGAGATCATGCCGAGGCCGATTGGAGCTCCGGAAACAGATTGAAAACCGCTCGGCTAATTCGGCTATCTTTCTGAACCCCCAGTACACTACATGCTACGTTCAATACTGGCCGTTTCCAAGCAGTGAAAACGGTCGCCGACGCCACGAAGTACGAGACGGCTTAACTCTGCGGTCTCAGACGGAGTGGTCATGAGATTACATATCACAGCTGCCACGCGTCTAGGAGAACCTGATGGAATATGCAAGACATCGTGTCTTCCTTCTATCGCAGTACGTCTGGCATGATGAAGGAGCCGCGGATCCGTGTGCGGCATTTCTGTACAGTCATGAGACCGGCGGTTGATCGATTGTCGATGATATTTGCGAAAGGGGAAGAGCATCACATATCCATGCATTGGGACACTTCGAGTGCACAATTTGGACTGCACAGCTGCAAGCCCGGGCCCCGGTGTCACGACTCGCGAGGTCTCCGGGATGGCTCAGAATTAGCTCTCTTGCATGATAAAAGATAGGGGTAGCACTCGTGCTCAATATGAAAAGCATCCTGTACTCATCGGTCGTCTAAAATTTCCTTATCAAAGAATGATCTCACACAAAAATATTCGGGGCCTTCACATCTCGAACAATTGTTATGTGGCATCACTGCATGTAACTAGTTAAATATTAAAATTGACGATTAATCAATATTAAGTAAGTAAACAAATCTTCTAAAAAGAAAATAACAACTTGCTGTTACAGACTGTTATGCAGAGCTCGTGTCCATGCCAGCCGTCTCGCAACAAAATATGCGAATCTTTCACATAGATCCAACACTCTCGGGCGGTGCTACTTACTTTATGTGCGGTTATTGTCGACGTAACCGAATTGTAACTGTTCTAATCTTCGATCTATGGAAGCGATCTTCTGTAGACCCGCCGACGCCCACGGACCACACTGAATCCACGCCCGACTCGCATGCGTCACCTGCCACCATAGCAAATATTCGGCATTAATCATACTCTCTCACCCATCCCCCTCCCGCTCTCCTTACGACGCGATGGATCGGTCGCCCGAACCAAAGGAGACTGTCTTGCCGGAGAGCGAAACGCCACCAATGGGTGAGGAGAAGACAAACGAGTCGGTTACAGTTGGATCCTCCTCCGATACCCAACTGCCCATGGACGGTGGTATCAGGGCGTGGTTGACCGTGCTAGGAGGGTGAGTTTCGAATTGTTGTTCAAATATATTCTAATACCCACTTCATCTATCCTAGGTCTCTTGTTGGATTCTGTACGTTCGGCGCTGCGAACTCCTTCGGCGTCTACCAGGCTTTCTACACGCTGGAGGGTACTTCGTCGGCATCCAACATCAGCTGGATTGGCTCCGTGCAGCTCTGCCTCATCTTCCTAATGGGTCTTCCTAGCGGTAAACTCTTTGATGCGGGCTACTTCCATCATCTGCAAATTGGCGGCATGCTTCTCCTTGTCTTCTCGTCAGTCTTTGCATTTTTAGATCCTATTCGAGCTGTGACATATTCCTGCGTTGTTCGGGTGACTTCGGCTTTGTAGGATGTTCATGCTCTCTCTAGCCGATACGACAAAGTATTATCAGCTCTTCCTCTCTCAAGGACTTGGTGTCGGTCTCGGTTCCGGCTTGATTTACGTTGGCGTAGTATCTGTGCAAGCGCACCATTGGCGAAAAAAACGCGCCCTGGCGATGGGAATTTTGAATGCCGGTGCGCACTTCAATCTATTCAGCGTATACTCTCAAGCTGTTGCTGAGCTTATGTCTTGTACAGGCAGCTCTTGCGGCGGTGTCGTGTATCCGATTATGCTCAACAAGCTCATAAACGGCCGAGTCGGCTTTGCATGGGGTGTGCGCGCTTCCGCGTTTCTCACTCTTGGTCTTCTTGTTATAGCGAATTTATCCATGACAACGCGTTCGACTCATATCAAGGGCGCTGCAGCGGCTGCAGGCCCAAAGAAGAGCCTTAAGCAGGTGCTCAACGATGGGCCATATTGGCTTACGAATGTGGGGTATGCTTCTCCCTGAGGTCAGGCTGCTCGGAAGCATTCTAATGACAAAATTGATATCTGCCAGGGGATTTCTGGCCGTACTCGGTCTATATATCCCTTGTCAGCTGCTCTATTATGTCCGACCTGATTATCTGCTGAGCTTTCACAGATTTCTACATTCAGCTGTTTGTCAGCCTGCACGGACTGTCCCCGAGTCTCGCGTTTTATTCCGTGCGTTCTGGAACATGCCGCATTACCTCCAATAATTGAGTTGCTTTGTTGAACAGCTTGCGATCATGAACGCTGCCTCCATTTTTGGCCGTATCGTCCTCAATTACGCGGCAGACCATGTGGGCCCTTTCAATGTGATCTGTTACGTCTCCGTGATCAGCGCGGGGCTGGTGTTCGTCTTGTTCGGCGCGACCAACACCGCCGGCGTAATTTTGTTCACCATTCTATACGGGTTCATCTCCGGCGGATGTACGTCCTCCAAACGTTCCCTCTGAACTCGTTTTTGACCAATCGCACTCTGTGTCAAATATTCAGTTGCGTCGTTGCTGCCTGTAGCGCTCGCATCGCTTTCAAATGACCTTTCAGAAGTCGGGTACGCATCTCTTCCCCTAATGGAATTTTCGCATCGTTCATTCGCTGCAGGATCCGAATCGGCGTCGGCTTCTTCGTGACCGCGTTTGGGCTCCTCATTGGTAACCCTATCGCCGGCGCGTTGCTCAATCCCGGTTTCCGGTGGTTCAGACTCATCGTCTTTTGTGGGGTGCGTATTCTCTCTTTCTCTCTCTTCAAATTGTATCGCTGATTGTGATAAATCGTGGTTGGTCCAGGTGGAGATGTTTGGAGCGGCTGCGCTTTGGATCGTAGTACGGTATCTTGTGGCGAGGCGGAAGGGCAGGCAGCGTGTTTGAGTGCGCATTTCTTGTGAATAGGGCTCCTGAGGATGGCGTCACACTTGCTCCCCTATACGATATTAGCAGTTCAGTCCAGCCAGTTGTCGTCAGTAGAGTGTGTATATGCTGAGATTCGTCCAGCACATGTTGGCTGGGGAAGATTCCCGCCTTCCATCGCAGCTTTGAGATATATAAGTAGAGAGCTGCGTAGCCTTCATCATCTTGCCAGGCATTTGGTATGCTCAAGTCCATTAATTATGGTTTCTAATTCGAGCATTATGTCGTGATGGGACACGCTAACCGAGCCAGACTAACGAAAATAGCGCGGCTTCGAGCATCGAGGTGCTCGGGAAGAAATGGGATCAATCTTTGCAGCGATCGCGTCGATCAAGATCGATGAGTACGCCGCAAGAAACTGCTCAGAAGTTCCAACCTACCAATTTATAGCATGTAATGCCATATAAGACAGTCGGCTTCGTCGCATGTAGTAGTGAATCTTTCGGAGTGAGTTTTTAGATTTCGGGCGCCAGGAACTTGGCGCCTTCCGGTGGAGGCCCAGACCACTTCTCATGTTGAAGATAAACTGTATCGAGAGATACCTGTAGTTTATCTCGATCACAATATTCGCTTCATTCGAAACCACCACGTTCTTTTGAACGAGTTCGCATATGGATATTGAGGGGTAAGTGTGCTTGCCCTTCTTCTCGTTATGGACAAGGGGGCTAATGCACTGTTGCTGTGAGGTTTCGCAAAGCTGGCTATCAGGCGATTGATAGAATATGCGACTATTACTATTCTCTCCAGAAGTTACCGGTCGTGGCCCAGGTGCAGCCTGGGTATCTTGGTAAATGCGCTTCCAGTGAGACATCCAATTCCATTTATCTATCACCATTTCTCATGTAATTGCGTAGCTAGTGCGCCAGAACAGGGAGAGGACTTCGGACTCATAGCAGATGATTATCAGAAGTTTATCATACCAGGCACGTTATACAACACGCGATTCAGGTTATGTTCTTACAGCAGGATCGACAAGGCTTGACGCACTGGCAGCACCCCAAGTTCTTCGCATACTTTCCAACAGCATGTACTTTTGAGGGAATGCTCGGCGAGCTCTACGCGACCAGCGCGAGCAATCCGGGATTCAACGTAAGAGTCTGCCATTGTTTGGTGTCCGTGTCCCATCTCATATGACGATCGTTGGCGGTGACGCATTATCAGTGGACGAGCAGCCCAGCATGCACAGAGCTGGAGATGGTCGTGATGGACTGGGCGGCGAAACTCTTGGACTGGGCGACCACTTTATGAACAGCTCTGCAGAAGGAGGCGGGGTCATTCAGGTGTGCTCTATACACCTGTATCGTCTGTTAAATTCATCGGTGACACTTGATGTTCGGCACCATCCTATAGACGACCGCGTCCGAAGCCTGCATTGTTGTCTGCGTCGCCGCGCGCTCGCTGTACATGCGACAGCATCCGGACGCGAAGCTGGAGGAGCTCGTCATTTATACGACTTCGCAAACCCATTCGCTCGGAGTGAAAGCAGGCCTAGTGCTCGGGCTAGAAGTCCGCATTATAGATGTCAAGGCAGAAGACGACTTTGCGCTGCGAGGGGAGGCGTTGAGGACGACGTTGGAGACCGATGTGGGGAAGGGGAAGCGGCCGTTCATTATCAGTGCGTTGCCACAGCGAACGTCTTGTAGGAATGTACCAATTTTGACATTTATCATCTCCTTGCGTAGTTGCCACTGTGGGAACGACGTCCTCGGGTGCTGTTGATCGCCTGGGCGAGATCGGCGAAGTATGTGCGTGCGAAATCAATTAATATTCGATTTTCGTGGTAGCTGATAGAAAGGTGGATAGTGAAGGAGTATCCTTCCGTGTGGCTCCACGTCGATGCCGCCTGGGCGGGCGTGACGATGGCCTGCCCTGAGTATCGTGGCACTGCGCGATTGGAGGACATCAACAAATTCGCCACTTCATTTGGCACAAATTTCCACAAGGTATGTTGGAATTGCCTCATTCTAGTACGATCCGACGTGTACGACAGTCCTGCAGTGGGGATTGATCAACTTTGATGCGTCGATGTTATGGGTGCGGAACAGGAAACACCTGACGGATGCGTTAGATGTCACGCCGGAGATCCTGAGGTCCCAACAACACATCGCAGGTGTGTCCTTTTTTTATGTCACGGAAACTTCCATTCATTGGTTTTTCTGGAATGAGGTGTTGTCATCGACTACCGCAACTGGCATCTGGGCCTCGGCAGACGATTTCGCTCACTGAAAGTTTGGTTTGTCCTGCGCAGTTACGGCGTCGAAGGCTTCAGGAAACATATCCGCGAGGTGATGCTCCAGCGCTGATGCGCCTGCTCTACGTTGCTAACGATCGATCTGATGTCGCAGGGTATCGCATTGAACGAGTACTTCGCCTCCCTCCTCCGCGACTTCCCCGACATCTCCATCGTGACGCCTCCGTCCTTCGCGCTCACCGTCTTCCGCCTCGTGCCCTGCGGATCCTGGGACCACTCAGCCCCTATCACTGAGGAGCTGTTGAACATGCTGAACCGCGCGTTCTATGCGCGGCTCTCGGCACGCTCGGATATCTTGCTGACGCAGACGGTGCTCAATGGGATGTTCTGTGTGCGGTTTGCGGTGGGCGCGACGCGCACGACGGTGGAGCACATAGATATCGCTTGGGAGATCATCAAGGAGGAGGCACTAATTGCGCTCAAGGACTCGGAATTGAAAGTCGACAGTAGCCAAGGCGTTATTTAACTAGAGAGCATTATTTATGCTTAATTAACCACAATTGAGGTGATCACAAGAACGGAAGAAAGAGCGCTGGATAATTTCCTTTTTTGGTGAATTTCGACACAGCAGCGGCGCCGGCTGCGGCTTGCTCTTGACATACTCTCTTGACCTTCCATCAACTGGACTCCTTCAAATTCCTATATCCTGTTCTTCATTACACGATTCAGCTGCTTACACGGAAGCATACCATAAATCTGGTCATTGCCTTACATCTGAATCCTACCACATAAGCCACGATCGCGAGTCTCCAAGACCTGCGCACATCTACATTTCGTCCATGTCTACTGGAGGATCTGCGAAGGGGACAGGGTCACCGGCGAAACCCAAGCCCAAAGAGAAGAAAGCTAGGTTGTCTGGGCCGAAAGCGCAGTCGGATCGCCTCAAGACCGTCGTCCGCAGACTGCCTCCCAACCTTCCAGAAGAAGTGTTCTGGCAGAGCGTGCAGAAGTGGGTTACGGACGACACAGCCACATGGAAAGCGTACTGTCAGGGGAAGTTCAGGAAGCGGTGAGTGGACAGTGCCCAAGGTAGGAGCTCTGTAGCTCAAGCAGAGATGATGGCGTCAGGCTGAACAAGGAGAATATACCGTCACGGGCGTACATCGCGTTCAAAGACGAGGAGCTACTCGCGGCCTTCAGCCGTGAATACGATGGACATCTCTTCCGGGACAAAGCAGGTGCACAGCATACAACTTGTGATAACATGTGAGCCTAATGCATGATGTCAGGCAACGAGTCCGTAGCCGTAGTGGAGTTCGCACCCTTTCAGAAGATCCCGAACGAGAAGAAGAAACTGGATAGCAGAGCGGGAACCATTGAGAAAGGTTAGTGTAAGTGAACACATGCATCCTTCTGTGATCCAACCATATGCTTTAGATGAAGACTATATCTCGTTCTTGGAATCTCTCAAGGAAGTATCCACTAAACCATTCGACGCCGACACCCTAGAAACCCTTGGTACGTCTCAAAATCATGACCCAATCTAGCTGCATTCTCACCTCCCCGTCCTCTCATTCGACAGTCGCGGCCGCACAACCGCCTCCTCAGCCCACCACCACCCCCTGCTCGAGGCCCTCAAAGCCGAGAAATCCGCGCAGAAAGACAAGGAGGCCATTCTCCGCAACCACGCGCACTACAAGGACCAGCTCGCAACCGCAGGCCCTGCTACCGCAAGGAAAGAAGACGGAAAGAAGAAGGGCGCCGCGCCTCCGCCCGCTCCTAAGCCCACGGAGCCGCCAGTGAGCAAGAAGGCTGCAAAACGCGCGGCCGCTGCTGCGAAAGCCGCTCAACCACCTCTAGTGCAGCAGCCCGCAGCCAAGCCTGTTCAAGCAGCTGTACCTAAGCCCCAGCCTCCCACTGCTCCCACCGGTCCTAAGGCCCCGAGACCTCCTCGTGAGCGCCATCCCAAGGGCCAGGCGCAGCCGCCACCAACCGCTGCACCTACTGCATCCGTTAGCCAACGTGCTGCCACTCCGACTCAGCTCCCAGCCTCAGCCCCGACCGCGGAATCCTCTACCGCCGCTGCACAACCCTCCGCACGCCGCACGCGCCCCATGCTTGGCCTAGCATCCCGTCAGTTCGAGGCGGCACTCAGCGGCGCAGGCGTAGAGCGCAAGGCACGGCGCGAGGGGGAGAAGGAGAAAGAACGTGCGCCCGCGAGCGACGCTGCGGGTGGGGGTGCCAGTGCCGACGCGAAGCCGAAGGAGGACAGACGTGGTGCACAGCGTGTGCATGCGCCGCCGACTATCTTGCAGCGCGAAGCACAGGCGCCGGCGCCGAAGATCCTTCCGCGATCGGTTCCAGGCGAAGCGGCTCCCCTCGCTGCTCCTGCTGAGTCCGGACAGGCGGGTGAGGGCGGGGCTGCTAGTAGAGGTGGAAGCGGAGGTAGGGGGAGAGGAAGAGGCAGGGGTCCGGGGGCATGAGAGGTGGGTAGCCTGGTGTCATGCTCGGGCAATTTTGTCCATCAAGAATTCTGCCCACGTCGTGCATGCTGCTGGCATTGTCCGGCATTGCTGCTCCTCCTACTGGCTTGATACTGTGTTTATGCTTTGGTTCGGAGTCTGGACAGGCAGAGGCATTACGCTGTCCTTGCAATGGTCGACAGTGATGGTATGCGTGTCCAATGATCTGGCTAACTAGCCCGCTCTGTCCGGTTGGGATTATTCATATAGTGACTCCGAGGTGAGCTCCCTCATATGGAGAACTTAGTATGTGCAGTCGTCACCGACAGTATCCTCTTCTTGTGTAAAGTAGTTGCATTTGGCCAACCGGACAGTACTTTGTAGTGATGTTGAAATACACTAATCTTTGTGCACCAGTGAATACACAGAGCGGAAATATTGGCATATCACATCGAAGCAGCACCATCCAGCATGTAATGAAGAGAACTAGTAGGAATGTAGTACAGCTGTTATACAACTAGCCTCCTCCAGTATTGCCGATGTTCTCTCAATTCTCAATCTATCCGGGTAGCCCGTGCCAGTGATACAAGACCGCACCCTGCAAGGCTAGTGTTTAGCGTTGTCTCACCACGGGAGGGGAGAACATGCATACACTGGTGTTATCTTTCCGCACAGCTTTTCTGTTAACTAGGGCGATCAGACATTTGTTGACTCGGGCTTGCGACAGGTCCGGTGCCTTCACCAGCTCAACAACTAACAGCAATCATATCAGCAATTGTGCTGATGCAGAGGTTTGGCCAGCACTTACTTCCGACGCCGCGGTCAGCGTTGTCCATCATCCCTCGATGACCATCTCCATATGCCGGCGCAATCCCGGGTCGCTCCCGCGGAACTCGAGCGGCAGCGCAGACACCACCTTGTCCACCGCCAGCGAGCGTTCCTTCTTTTCCTTCGCTGACATCTTTGGCTTGCCCTTCTTTTTGATAGCACCCTTCGCCGGTGCGGCTTTGGCGGTAGCAGAAGAGGCGGTAGTATTGGCGGCATAGGTCGCCTCGTTCTCGACGTCAGCGGTGAGAGCCGTGCGGTCTACCATGGAGACTTCTGGGGACGGTGGGGCTGGGGGCGCGTTAGCAATCTTGAGAGCCTCCATGGCAGCGATAGCATCTTCCTCTGTATTGCAACGAAATACTCGTGTTAATAGCCCCGCTTGCCAAGCGTACATGTTGCTCACCTGCTCTCCGTGCCGCTAACTTATACGATGACTCTGTGGGAGCCTTCGTCCATCGTTATCGTAGTTCTGAGATGCACACGAAGAATGCGCACCTGAGGCCAGTCTGTCGTGAGCGCATTCATGTTCATCACGTACAGCCAGCTCGCGAAGCTCTCATTGAACGTGCCCAGCGCATCGCTCAGATTCTTTAGGCCTTCCACATTAGTGTGCAGTGCTTCTGCCTCGTCTATAAGCTCTGAGAGCGCGGGTTCGAGGAAGCCGAGACCGTGCGGTGCGTCAGGGTACGCTCCAGAGCGAGAAAGCCGAAATAGAGAGCCCTGGGAGAGGCGGCGAAGTGGCGTTCGTTGTGGCGGGGGATTTGTAGGCATAATGGATGAATAAACAAAGTACAGGTAAAAGTTAGAGTTCTCGGTGTATGTATTTGGACAATACCAGTCCGAGTCGCGTCGGTGGCTGAAAAAATGTGGCTATCGTGCTTCACCACACCGACGCGACTTTGAGTAACGACCTTTTTCGACCGCATCATGTCTTCTGTCTTGCGTGATCTCGACGACCCCGCCAAGGTATCCGTCTACATCATACTACTGCCGAAATGTTTCTCATTTATTGAAGACCTGCATCTACATTCCTCCTACAGAATCAGGTGGGGATGACCGAAGCGGTAGTCCGTCAATATGCACTAATCACACAGGATTATCTCATGAAGATGAACCTGGAATAACCCCTTCTTACTCTTCTTTTCAAGTACGGGACCTACCCGATGGTCCCAACTTACGTCTAGAGGCATATAGAGTGGCATGGGCCAGATGTTTTAATCACATTCATGTACGTATCTTTCTCCTGACAATGTTGTCCTACCTTTAAGTTCAAGACTGGAAGACTGGCTACTGTGGAACAACATTGACATAACGGACCTACGCTGATACATCTGCACACAGTCTATCATCCGCACATTACATGCAACATTAACTGCGGAAATTGTCGACCAAATCAATATGTCATATACTGATGTGCTGCCTGGTTTACCCTATCCCGAAGGGTCTGTAATTGCTGTGCATGGTAAGTCTCTATGAGTGGAATATTTTCACATTGCGAAATCTTTGTCTGACTTGAGCGCAAGGTGGTAGTTCCTCCTTGTACGCCAACGTCATGCAACAGCTTGATGACACCGAAGATGAAATGCCTAGGGGAGATGTGTCGAATAACCCAGCACATCATAACGGAGCTCTTCACATCCATTTATATCCAGCCAACTGTCCAAATCTCGTAGCCACAATGAAAGCTATCGTAACTGGGTTTGTGGATTGCGAGGACGGGCCAGTTGGTGGGTGCAGTTTTTACCGTTTTCTCTAGCCCATCTGATGTCAATTTACAGCAAATGTCAAGCGTAAACCAACAACTTCGCTCGCAAATTATGATATAAATCTGCTGCGTGCATGGTATGATGCATTAGGTCAATATACCCTCTCTTGCATGCGTGCACTTTGGCCTAATACATTCCGTCCAAAGAGTACACTCCAAAACTGGTCATGTTTCTGCATGATTTTGAACAGTTTGATCCCGTTGTTATGCAAGACGTGTTTTACATCTGCAGGTATTCCTTCAACTGTCCGTCTCGCTTTGTATAAGTCACTAAGAAATGTTGATAGCATGCATATACCCCGCCTTCCTCTCGTTTTCCTTCTCGACCTTTCATCACCAACGACGCCGTCTTACATACACCGCACGTACCCCCGTTCTACGCTTGCTCTGCTGCGAGTCCGCTTAGTCTCAGCCCCCTCCGGTGCAACCGTAGTCAAAGAAGTCCTGGATAAGGTCGATACCTCTTTCGCGTCACTTATACCATGTACTGATGTACCTTTTTATTAGACTTTCTTTGACGTCGATTTTGAGCCAGATATCATGCCAGGCGCAAGAATCCTCGACTACATCATAGATTTTACTACACGTCATGATGCATCCCTTGACGCACTCATTACCATGCTCCAGGTTTGCACATTTCGTTCCTTGCAATGTTAAACTCCTCATCCTATCCCAGCTTGCCTACATGAGACATTTTGACGAGCCGCTGACCTGTTTCGCGAGCGACGAGCTCCTCGGCACCACCTCCTTGTCCCTAGCTGCTTCCAAGCTGCAATCCCCGGCTTCCCGCCCATTTCTCGATTCCCTCCACACACGCATCGTTCTTGCTTCAAACCCAGACGCCATCGCAGGTACGGATGGGGCACCGCCGCGGGCTCCTGATGCCGCACAACTACTCACCGAGGTCTCCGCTGCGCACACTGAATTCAGACGGCGGGCACGTGGCATGCGCATCGCGCTGCGCGTCGCGCGCATTGTGCAGCGAGTCGGCTTGGGCCACCAGGGCACGCGGAAAGACAGGGACGTGCACATGGATGACTTGGAGATGCTAAGCCTGGTCCTGCGCGGTCGCGTAGCCCGAGAACTGCGGTATCTGGGCTTAGTCGTGAAGACATCTAGTCAATCATCCAAGCTTCACGATCCACACTAACTGTGCCTCGTAGGAAGCTGTCTGTGCAGCAACTGCATGCAGTCCTTGCAGAACTGCACGCATTCTTCCATGAGCTAGCATCCCCAGTCCTAAGGAGAGAGGAGGAAGACGCGCGGGTCCGGATTGTCAGCGCGATGGCGCAGCTGCCTCCAGACGATCTCATTGCGGAGGCGGAAACGCCGACATCGCCTGCCGTCACGCAGGTCGCAACCAGTGTCGCCGAATGGCTCGTCGAATATCTCGGGTGAGCAATCCTGGCATACCTCAATCAATGGAGAGCATTGACTGAACAGCTCGTGCAACAGGGAACGCTTCACTCGGCTAGAAGATTGTGCGCTGTGGGATGTCTGGTATACAGGGTCATCCCCCTTCCCAGCTGAGGTACGTTTACATTTCCCTTCCTATATGGTGATAGCTGATGCGCTACATGAAGCTCGTAAACCCGGCCCCACGTGTGACCGTCGTCTCCGCCCTGCTACGGCCCCACGACTTCATGCACGCATACTCGCAGCTCAAGCGCAGATACACAGGCGCTGCAGAGAGTACGGACGAAGGAGACGACGATACGCCGGCACCGACGCTATGGATGCACCCCGACACGAGCATCCTCTTCCGGCGGTACATGGAGGCAGGCCGAATGGTGAACGTATACGACTGGTTCGAGTCCTTCGCGGTCGTGCTTGAGGACCAGCGGCGCCGCCAGAACGGAAAGGGCGACAAAGGAAAAGAGAAGGCTGGGCAGGAGGATGCGGAGATGGACGTGGATGAAGATGGGGAAGATGTCGACGAGGATGCTGAGGCAGAGACTGATGGCGAAGAGGCAGAGCACTGGAAGGTCGAGGTGCAGGCGCGGTTCATCCGTGCGCTGCATGAACTTGACTACATGGGCTTCGTCAAGCACACCGGACGGAAGGCCGACCATGTCATTCGGACTGTGTATGATGTGCCCGATTGAAGGCTCAAGTCATGATCGGGATAAGCATAATTTTCAATTTCTCCACACATTCTGTTAGATGTGCCCAGAAACTAGGACTCGTGTATTAAAGAGTGTAAGTTAAGACCGATTGCCAGTGCGTATACCGTGTACGTCGTGATGATTATCGTCACATGAGCGTGTAGTCATACTAGCAAGAGGCTCGGGTCGGATGATAACACGGCCCTGAGTTTCTCCAATACTTCGAATCAATCCTATTCAAAAAACGAAACAAAAGAACAGAACAGCACGGAACAGATATCGAAACCAGATAACTCTAAGACTGTAGATTTAGATCAGAAGCAAGGGACAAAGGGGGGATGATGGTTTCGTCTGCAATAGTCCACAACCCGTGTGACATCTTCCGAAAGGGCGAACCACTTAGAGGAGGGTAGCCGCAAGGAAGGCGACAGCGGCGCCGGCAATACCAGTAAATGCGCCAGCGGCGATGGAGATAGCACCGTTGGCGGCTTTGGCAGAAGTAGTGGCAGAGGCCGCCTTGGAGCTCGAGGACGATGTCTTCGACGCGGTGTTGCTGGTAGTCGCGGCATTGGTGGTCGACGCCCCAGAGCTGGAGCCCGAGGTGCTAGCGGAGGTGGAACCGGAGGCAGCGGCAATCTGAGCGGACACGGTGCTGTTGAATGTGCCAGTCATACCAGTCAAACTGCGCGAATATGACACAAATCAGCCAAAATAGAAATAACATGTAAGAGAAGGACATACGCAAATTTGGCGGAAAACGCCTCCGCAGGGTATGCAGAGTTGGACGCATCCTTCAAGCTGAGGGACTGGAATCGGATGAAGCTAGAACAATACTTTCAGAACGTCTGTAGAGTGAGGTATTTGGCATACAATACTTACTAGTAGGCACCATTCTCACCCATGTTGGGATCCGGGGAGAAGACGATGGAGGAAGTAGTCGAAACATCAACACTAGGGACAATATTCTGAACTAAAGTCTGCACAGAAGAACAAGTAACTATGTCAGATCCAGGGAACAAAAACATAACAACACATTGCCAGGAATCACGCGGACCACGTCACCAAAAACTGATGCAATCATTCATCCCGTATCAACGATATCGCATGGCGAATGTTCCGCACCAGATACAGCAGCAGAAGTTGAGCATAATGCTTACCTGCTGAATCTGGTTCCCGACATAGACAGACACCGCACAAGGGCCGAGGCTCGTCAAGTTGGGCGAGGTACCATCATCCTGCCAGGAGATAGTCTGGGGGGTATTAGCAGCCCAGCTGGTGGTGGCCACTGGAGCAGTTGTCTATCAGAGCAGTGATATGAGTTTGCTGGATCCTGCAAGGAATGTCTAGTTGATGGACATACGTAAAGGTTTGCAAGAGCAGACGGAGCAAGAGCGGCAACAGTGAAAAGAGCAGCGGAAGCAAACATTTTGATTGAGATTTACGGATTACGAAGTAAACGAATGTGGTGGATAGAGAGTGGAAGAAATGCGCTGGTGAGCGGCTGTAATTGCGAGAGCAGGAGACGGACGATGGTTGTTGTAGAAAACAAGAACTGAGGCGACGCAATCCTGATTTACGTTCGGTTATACTCGGTTATCGGAGTTTCAAAATGTAAATTTATTAATGAAAGTTAGTTTCCTGAAAAGTCCATCGGATGCCTATACCTGGACTTGTCATCGAATTATTCTAGCCCTTGCCATGGCAATACACTTCCTCGACGCTGCTGCAACATGCCGCAACATAAACCCTTCACTTGTCGCAATGAAACAACTCGGATTATGACCTGGGTGACACGTCAGAATGCTTCGGAACAGTACGGATACATGTAAACGATGATGCGCTTAGCGAGACGATGTACACTACACGGGAACAGAGGCGATAGATCTATGTACAGGAATTTTATCTTAAATACTATTGCTGAACCCCGGGAGGTTAGAAAATGTATGACGGCACTGACTAATACTGCGGTACAAATCGACTTGAGACGGAGACAGCAATGGTAGGCAGGGAAACGCGCTCGTAATTCGGATCCGAATCCTTACTGACTCAGAAAAGCAGCTCCCTCAATCGCCCAAGGAACGACTCGGCTCGCGTACCATGGCGGGGAAAGCTGAGTCCAGCGGAAGGTCCAGACCGAGTGTCCATCGAGGCCAGCATCGCAATAGTTATCTGCTGTTCGAACGTCAGCGGGAGAGGCTGGCAGGCGGGGCGCTTTCGGGTAGGAGGATGCATATGAAAGTCGCTTCTGCCCGCCAGCTTGTATGCCCGACGCAGGTTACGAACGGCAGCACAGCGTCGAAGTGGCGGAGTGATCTTCCTTTGTGGCTTGGCGGTAAGTCCGAGCCTTCCGTCAACCTGAGGGAACTTGCTGAGACGAGGAGAAAATATGTCATGTGGATCCACATTCACACGAAGAGCCCTTCGGTCCATGACAGGATCATCAGGGTGTCGTATCTTCTGTGAGGCTGCTTGGCACTGCGCATTGAAGACGTGGCTGTCTTCGGGTGGTTCATGTCGTTCCACAAGCGTATGAGAATCGTCGTCAACATTAGAGCACTTGAGGTCGGAGACCTGAAGTTTTGTGACCGCCGACGGTCTCTCTGTCGCTCCCACCGAGGCAGCTCCTTGACAATATTTCCTTTTATCTGACACTTTGTTTTCAGCATTGTGCAGTTCTTGGTCACTCTCAGGGCTAGTTAATGCAAGGGTCTCGCTTTCGTCATATTCCAATGTCATGGCGTCCTCCCATGGTATCTCGTTTTCGAGTTCGCGAAATAGCTTCTGAACCATGTCTTGATCCGACTCTTTTTGCGCCGATCCGGGTGAAAGGTCCAACGTGGTATCGCCATCCACCTCCGCCCAAACAGGATCAGAGAAGGGCGGATACTGCATGCCGGCAATCTCATCCCATAGATCCTTCACCGGATCAAAAAAAGAGTGGAGCTTCGCGGAAGGCCCATGGAGCCGGTCATCTTGATCTACAACCAGCAGCTTTCGACACATCTCCGATAAGCATACGCCCCATAGTGATTGGAGCCCACACCAAGTGCACACTCACCGCCCCAGTGAACTCCACGAACTTGCTGTCGAGATTGGCGGTGCAAAGATCCAACTCGGACGCATCGGTCTTCCTGACATCGCCGTCGCTGGCCCTGTCCCAGTCCGTCCCGCGAGGCGGCCGTCCCGTGGCAAGCTCCCGCAGCATCGCACCGAGACTCCAGAAGTCCACACGCTCGTCGTACACGAGCACGCCGCGCGCACTTAGGTCGGGGTCTGTGCTCCCGAGCAGTTCGGGGGCGGCGTATTGGCGGGTGAAAGACACGCACTCGTCCGCGGAAAGCACTATGGGTCCGTAACTACTCTGGAAGAGGTCTGGCATTGGATCCGACAGCGTCGTATTTGATACATGATATCCGAGGCATGGCATGGTCTTTGCGGAGCCGAAGTCAGTGATAATTGCATGACCTGCGGCGGACACCAAGACATTGGACGGTTTGAGATCTTGGTGGACGATGCCGTGCGAGTGCAAGAAAAGTAGCCCCAAGATGATTTCTGCAGAGAGCAAGCGCAGAGCATTCAGAGCCTCGTCATTCGAGATCAAGACCGGAGAATACTCCGGGAAGGCAGTTGGTAAAGACATAGACGCTGTGAGGGTTGCAGACGTAGTTTCTGATCGCAGACGCAGATAAAGCTGGATGTCTGGGTGAGACAGCGGTCCTGCGTGGTACTCCTATACCATATATTATTAGTGTTTGTGAAGCAATCGTTGGTTGAACGTACCATGACAATGAAGACATGTCCTTGCGCTTGAAAAGTGGACTTCATCTTCTGCAAAAAGCCGATGCCTGCATTGTCGTCGGCGGCATATGTCTTGATGGCCTGCAGAATGGCAAGTTCGCTTCTGAGCTCCTGCACGTCGTCCCGTCTCATGCATTTCTTGCCCAAAACTTTCACAGCCACTTGTGCGATGTCTGAATCATTACATGATCTTGCCAACTTCGCCAGGAGGACTTTGCCGTAACCTCCGCGTCCCAGAGTGCCAAGAAACGTCAGAGACTTTGACGGTGGGGAAACCGGCTCTTCCGCCCGGCAATCGCCTGTGTGATAGAACTTCGCAAGCATATCCTGGCCTTTTGAACGAGAGTAGGTATCTTTGATATTGGGACTTGTAGGATGGTTAATTAATGTGCGATCCTCCGTCCATGCATCCAGCGGTTCGTTCGACGAAAAGGGGTGGTGGGTTTCGCAAGGCTATGTTCGCAATCCAGCTGAAGTAGCAAATAATCAGGTAGTACGCTCATGTCCTGCACGTATATGGATGGGACCTGAAGTTGTGAACCATGAACAGGGATGACGCTGGAGAAAGAAGCAGGAGATGTCGGAAGGAATGTAGGAGAATCAAGGAATGGCGCGTGAATTTGCTGCTGGGGAGAGTAAAACGTTCTTTCCATTTTATTTTGAATCCGATTCCCTTGAAAACTGGATGTGGATGCCTGCGAAGTCATCTTGCGTTGTCTCGCAGCTTCCCGAGAGTTTACAACCGCCATTTTGGCCAATGGTTGGTCAAGGGAACAACGCAGCCAGAATTCGCAGGATCACTGTTGTTAAAACAGACAAAAAATCCAAGGCCAGTGACAACAGCCCTCCTTTGCCCAGTCCTAGTAGATGGTTAAAACGAAGGGTCAAGCTCTCGGACTCCAACTTACTTGCTTCTTTGGGGTCGGCTTATATAATCGGAAATGTACTCTCGGGCGCTTCCCAAGCTCTCCACTGCACTCACCTGGTTCTGACACTGCTACACTTGCTGCTACAGATTTGCATTATTCCATCCTTCCCCCGATGTCGACAGCTATAGAATCAATTGGAGAGGTTCTGAGTAGCATTGCCGACGCAGCAGAAGAGTTCGTCGAGAGGATGTCAGGTACTGAAGACGATGAGCCTGAACCCAATGAAACGAACAGGACCTTGGAGGAGCGGAGAGCAAAGATGGAGCAATTGCGCATGAGGATGGTACGTAATGCGTCTTGCTTGCGCAATGTTTTGTTGCTTATTGTGCCATGCAGCGTTCGTCTGCTCGTGCCAACCGTGCTTCCGTCATCGCGGAGAATGCGAATGCGAAGGTCACAGCTCGAGAAGCGGCAAGACTGGAGAGACAGCGCAAGCTTGCCGAGACGCTGCGTACCAGGGTGGATGCTGAAGATAGAGGAGAGGATGTTGAGCGGCTGAAGAATTGGGAGTGGACGGTAGAGGAAAACGACGAATGGGAGAAGAAGAAGGCGCGCAAGGCTCGGAGAGCAGACTTTGAATTCCATGGTGCGTCTGGTATTCTTGGATATGTCGTGTCCTAATGCATGATTGTAGACGATGCTCACGCTGCGCGACGAAAGTATAAGAAGGACTTGGACCTCATCAAGCCCGACCTTGTGGCCTACAACAAGCAAAAAGAGGTCGCGATGGGGTTGGCTCCTGGAACCCTTGTGAAGCAAGCTGGAGGGTCTTCTGCTATCTCAAACTTCGATCCTAAGGCTGGTTCGTCGTCATCAATGCAGGTACGTAGTCATTGTGTTTGCTGTCACGCCGACTTCTTACAGTTTACGTCTATAGATTATGCCCACAAGCCACCAAGCAGCAACTTGCTGCAGAAAGCTTATATCGCGATGCAAATACTCTTCTCTATGCCGACAACAAACCTAGTGAAGAGGCCATTGACAGAGTTATCAGCAAGATCAATAGAGAGTACGTTGATGGTTGTTTCAAATTCTATTGTCATCTGATGTGCATAAATTCTCTAGCATCGACAAGAAGAGCAAGTTCTCAAGGAAGAGGCTTAACGAGGACGAGGGTGACATCACCTATATTAACGAGCGGAATCGCGTATTCAACAAGAAGGTGCGTCCTTGAATGTCAATATCTGAGACGTTGACTAATATGACCTCATGTCTTATAGATCGCGCGGTACTACGACAAGTACACGGCTGAAATCCGTGCCAGTTTCGAGCGCGGAACTGCGCTATAATCCGCCTTTGGTCGTTGTGACATATGTCTGTTTCATTCGTTCTAATCTATATCGCACGTATTTTGTATCATTGTGTACACTAATGCACCATGTCTGTATTAAGGAGTCAACCTCAAGAGCATGAATGGCTTGCTGACATATCAAAGCGTTTTTGTTGAAGGGGACTTTGAACGTTAGTGAAAGGAGTTCCTCACTCTATTTCTTTCTGTATCGGTCGTTCGGACATATTATGATCACTGTCTGAAATCAGTGTTTGCTGCACAGAGACGCGAACCCATTGCGCGGTATAAACATCCACGCCACATCCTCCACAACAATCAAAATGTAGGATGCACGCAAATTGATGATCTGGCAACCACAGTTCAGAAATTGGCAAGTCATCGATTTCGAGCTCGGGTATTACAGTGTTACATGTTCGATCTCGGACTGTAGTTGAGATAACTGCTAGCTGACTGGCAGATCTAGGTATTTGTGGGCACTAAGTTCGAACGGGCAGATTCTAAACGTATGAGTGTATAGATAGGAAAGTTAGAGATATGTCTTGGAAGTGTGCGTGAGAAAAAATAGCGGTCAACAGCCTGCATACGCCGCTATGATAAGTGCTCAAATGATGCAGGAAAACCCAGTTCGTTAAGACGATAACGGGGTGCCTCCATGTGATACTGGACGAGGCCCTGGACAACGACGTTAAATTACAAATGAAGACAACATTCGTCTGTCACTTACGTTGATGTACTTTTCACAGACTGCCTCGAGTTCTCGGTCTCCGCGCACCAGTGCTTTGATGCGGTGGACTGTGTCTATGATCTCACAGGAGAGGTCGCGAAGAACGGTGACAGATGTCTTTCGTTCCGCTGTGGCGCGTAGGTGGATGTAATTATTGGTCTCTCCTGACAAAGATTCTTTATAGAAAGACAAGCTGACGGTTTGGGGCATGAGGTCGGATGTACTGAGCTGAGGCAAATAAGAACTTACATATCGCTAGAACGAATTGTTATACAGTTGATGTGGTCAGAAAATTTTCGATAAGATCAATAACTACACCACATACTTGCCACCGTTGAAGAACCTGTTCAGCTCGCTACAGACATCTCATAAATATTACAAAGACCTCAAAAATGCAATATGGTAAAGACTCACGGGAGGATTTGAACATACGAATCCACACTGGTCCTCCAGCTATTCGGAAAATTGAAGACGGAGTATGCAGAAGCGATTCCTGCTAGCTCGCGATGATAATCAGGATACTGTATCGCAGATGGGGAGATTCTCATAGCCTTCGTCGTATTCTCGATGTACGTTCCAGTCATGAAGTTCATTGTACTGCTGACAATAATATTGGCCCCAAACGACGGCCACAACTCGTAGGCTTTCTTGATATGTGTCCCATACCGATCGAATATAGGATCCAGCTGTTCATCGCCATTCACGATGCGTTGGGGAAACTCGAGGAGAGACTTTGGGTGGCCCGCGCAATGGTCATCGGCGTAAAGCATGTACGCGTTGTAAACGGCAATATATAGCTGATGTTCGGCACCGACGTGTCCAAAGCATTTCTCGGCGAAGCTGCAGGATTCCGTGAATAGTTTCTCCTTGGAGGTAGAGCCGAGGTTTACGTTCCAAGAGGCAATTTCATTCGCCACTGTATGCCTAAGAGCGGGATTACTCGGCGCAAACCCACGGGGTCTGAAGTCGATACTGCTGAGAAAGTCCTTGATAGTTTGTTTCGTATCGTCTATAAAAATTGTCACGAACACTTCAATACATGATAAAACTGCCGCACCATGAGCGTTCCAAGCGCCATTTCGAAGATGGTCGCCTATGGTTTGATACAGTGGGAACTTATCAGACAACCAGTTTGAAAATACCACGAACGACTAACCAGCTAGAGATGACAACTTCTGAGTAATGCGTGGGTGTCTCCTACCAAACCAGAGTCGGAGTGGGGGAAACATCTTGGTATGTTTACGCCGGGTGGTCAAAGTGAAGGAGTAAAAAGCATTCGACTGGACAACCGTCGACTACTTATCATTACGCACTATCATGCGTTCGTGGATGGCTGAACCTATCCCATAATGGTATCAATATAGCGCTGGGGGTCGTTACGGAGTATGTGATTCCCTTAACACAGTTCAGCCAAGCTAAAATGTGACAACTACTAACAAACTTAGCAATCTGCTACGCACTATTGATATTCTTATTGATCCCAGGAAGCGAAGATGACTTCGTCCTTGAAGTCTGAGCGTCTGAGCGCAATGTCAATTTAGATAATGGAGTGCTCACTTGGTCAACTGAGTTTGGCCATCAGACCAATGTATACATCGATGTGTAAGAGAATCCTCCAGAAGCTTGAGAACTGGCCAATTAAAATGCAATAACAAGTAAATCGCGAACTTATGGCTACAAGCAGTGGGAATTACAATCGGACTAGACAGCGCACATGTATGATTAGACCTGAACACCCATCTAGCGTATAATGCATCCTGATAGCAACGATAGCAAAGCGCCGACGAGGGTATATAAATCTCAATTTAACGTGCCGTGGGGTTTCCGAGCAATCGAGTTAGATTGCGGAGGATGAAGGGTCCGAGACAATTGAGGGGGGGTTGCGATTGGTCTCCGTAGAGGGATTACGAGGCCACGATAACGTGAGCATGCCATCGACCAGAGAACTGTGAACTTGCGATGCCTATAAGACAGCGGAACAAGACGTGGTCAGCCGGGAGCGAAATACGCATAAAGAACACCAGCTTACACAAATACCCGGCGGCACGACAATGCTGCGGTGAAATTTGCCGTACTTGAGCTCACGCACTGGATACATCTGCGCTACCAATGTCTCCGATATGTCAGGAGCAACAGTCGTGTTGGGTTGCGGTGACGCGATGCCCAGCTTGTGTAAGAGCGGTCCATGCCGTTCGCCTTCGATGACGAGATGGCTGTCATCTATGCGGACAGAGAGCTCCTCCGCATTCATTCCAGGTAGCTCAAGTACAGCCATGATGCGTGGGTTGCTCGGGTCGTCGTATAACTCCATCCTGGATAAGCGAACTTGGTCGGCGCTTGCCTTATCACCTCAAGCGCATAAACGACGTACCTTGGCTTCAAAATCTCTGTTCTAAGACGCCTTGCCGCCTTCCTTTTGACGCTAGCCACATACATGCGAGCGAAAAAGCGATCTAAATCAGCAAATGTTGGGTTTCGATCCAGCGCCTTCAATGGCGATATCGTCTTTGATGTTGCAACAGCACTCAGAGTCATGGCAGATGATATACAGAAGCAACGTTTGTGCAGGTGAGAGACGAGGGTGGCTCCGAAATTATATTTTCTTTTATACCGCTGAGTCAGTCGCCGAATGTTTGGAGCCAACCGGTTTTGGTAGGTCGGGGTCTCTCAAATCCGGCGCCCCGCAGAAACACATAAGAAGGTGACTCAAACCTCCGGATCTACGACAGAATTTTGGCAGCAAGTGGCATAGCATGACTGAGAAAGCTTTCGGATCCAGTGCAACGGAGTACAACAGTCGACAATGTGTACTCAGGACAGATGACTAATGAATGTCGGGGTATATTCGGCAATTCCCGTTAGGCTAATATATACATAATAAATAAATAAAAACACTGGGCATATGCATGAAATACTAACAAGCTTGGTGTGGCTACCACTTACTTTCTTCTGTTCTTCCAACTTCCGGCTCCACATATCATCCTTTCACAACTCTCACAGTCATGAGCAAAGTGGTTTTCGGTACGTTGACTCATATCATCGTGGACTCCGGAGTGTTTGACGAGAATTAGTGGGAAATGTGCCATACAACATGGGCGAGGTTCGTCAACAGGTCACTGTTACGCCAGTATGTGCTCACTTGCGCTATAGGAGCAGCTCATAGACGTGTTCAAGAGTGTGGGCCAAGTAGTGGGCTTCAGGTATCTGCTATTGAATGTCCGAAGCATTCCTTGTCCTTAACGTTGGGGCGTAGGCTCGTTTTTGACAGAGATACAGGAAAGCCAAAAGGTTATGGCTTCTGTGAATTCTCGGGTATAGCAAATCTATCTCTTAAGACATATGAAGCGATGATATCGACGTCAAGCGAAACGGTGTTTTCCCAAATTTCCAACTGCAAATTTTCAACTCATTTCCTCAATATACCCGGAACTGAATCGCGCAACTTCCCTTGGATATTCACGCACAACAACGCAACACTTCAACTCCACAAAAATCTCAAACTCATTCCTTGAACTGGCCACAATGCAATCTCATACACTCGTTGTTGTTATCGCCACAATGTTTGACTATTCAATGGTTCTGATATTCGCGAACAATCGACTTGTATGGATATACGATGCGCGTGCAATTATGCTGCGAACCACTGTGGTTCTCAAGATCACGAAACGGCACTTTCCGCGGTGCGCAACCTGAATGGCCAAGAGATCGGAGGGCGCCCACTACGAATAGACTTGGCCGACTCTGATCCATTTCTGGAGGGCAAGACGACGGTGCGGGGTGAGCTGATCGACGGTGGTGAGACGCGAGCACAATGGCGCGAACGTGAGCGAGACCGCGACCGCGACGACTACGTCAGCGGAGGCCGCCCTCCTCCAAAAGCCAAGAAGTGAATGCCTTTCTCTCGCTCCTTCCCCCTGGCATCGCCATACCTCCCGGCTCAACCTCAATGGACTCGATAAGTCAAATGCTCGGAACAACGAACCCTACTCAGATCCTCGAAGTCCTCGCCCAGATGAAGGTGTGTGCGGAAGGGTGTGATGTGAAGCCAGCCTTTCTGAGACGTCGTGATATCTTCCTTGTTAGGCGTTCGTAATTACCCACCCGGAACATGCGCGCGCGTTGCTCGTCGCACACCCGCAGCTTGGATATGCGCTGTTCCAAGCCTCCTGCTGAACAACATCGTGGATCCTGGTATCCTCCAAGTAAGCGCGCGTTTCGTCCCGCACATCCGCTTTGATCTCACCTGTCACACAGCGGATGCTCGCAGCAACGAGCTCGTCCGGTTCGGCACCGCCATCGGCACCATCCGTGACGGCTGCACCACCTTTCAGTCAAGTGCCACCCATTCAGCACCCACAGCCTGGCTTCCCGCCACCGTCGATGCCAATCTCACATACCCCGGTGCATCATCCAACGCCACCGGTGCCGACCCCCGGTCGATGTATGGTCATCCACCTTCCGCGCCCCACATGCAACCGATGGCCCCTGCAGCGCCACCTCCATACTTCAGGCCACCGGTTCCCATACAGCAGCAGCCCCCTCCTCAGCCTCAACAGCCGCCACAGCCTCCGGCAGTGCCCGAGTTCAATATCCAACAACGGGTATGTTGCCATCAATCAGAAACAGACGTGCTGGACTCATGTTGTCTGTTTCTGCAGGACATGCTTATGCAAGTGCTCAACCTGACTCCCGACCAGATCCTTTCGTTGCCGCAAACAGAACGCGATCAGATAACGCAGCTGGTGAGTATTTAGTCTTGATTCTCTCTTCACGTGTGGCTTATGCTATTGCCACCGTTCACAGCGCAAACAGTTCGGTATCTCAGCCTAGGAAGCTTCTGGATCGACTATATGCACTCATATTTCTCCACGTACGTGCAACGCAAAACAAAATTATTCGAGCACGATCTACCAACATGAGACCACGGTTACACAAATTTGTTCTGGAGACTGCGGCTCGTCTTGAGCGCCACGAGCTTCTTTGCGAGCTCGTCGAGCGGCACCATCTCCGTCTTGGCCTTCGTGCCGACGTCGTCCCGGTTCCGGACGTTCACAGACCTGCTGTCTAGTTCCTCCTGACCCACAACTGTAAACGTGTCATCTCATGTAAATACGCTTGGTTCGATGTACATAGTATGCGATGTGACGTACTCAGGATAAAGTTATACTGCGCGACCTCTCCGTTACGGATCTTCTTCGGCAATGTGTTTTCGCCATTGTCGACGTCCACGTACAGGCCCAAGTCGGAGAGGATGTTGCCTATCTCCGAAGCATACTCTTTCTGCAAGTATTCAAACGCGTTAAGAGACCGAATCTCGACCGTGCACTGAATGCTGAACGTGGGAACTCACGTAGGGCGCCGCCACGGGAACAACCAGTACTTGACGGGGTGACAGCCAGAATGGCCTACATAAAGGTCATCTGAGTAAATTGATAATCATGGCCATATTTCGGACACGCAACGCACCACTTGCCAGCGAAGTGCTCTGTGATGATGGCAATAAAGCGCTCGAGACTGCCAAGGATAGCACGGTGGATGATGACGGGGCGCGAAGGCGGCTTGTCGGGATTGATCGCTTCCTCCGCGCTGCGGTACTTGAGGTTGAACCGCTCCGGCAGCTGGAAGTCGAGCTGAATCGTCGCGCACTGGAACGAGCGGCGTAGTGCGTCGCGAATCGTGATGTCGATCTTCGGACCATAGAACGCGCCGTCCCCGGGGTTGAGCTCCCACTTGCCCGGGTATTGCTTGTCGAGCGCTTTCTTCAGTTGCTAGAAATGTGGAAAATGTTATGAGCTAGTTATTTGCATTGCTTTGAGGGATATACTTACGCTTTCAGCCTCGTCCCAGGCCTCGATGGTACCCAGGTAGTTATCCGGCCTCGTGGAGAGCTCCAAGTGGAAGTCAAATCCGAACAGGCCATAGATGTGCTCCATGAAATCAAACAACGCCGCGATTTCATCCTCAATCTAAGATGGCGGAGTGAACTACTAGGACAAGTAGCAGTAGTGAACCACATACCTGCGTGGGCATACAGAACACGTGTGTGTCATCCTGGACGAAACGACGCACACGAGTCAGACCCGTCAGCGCGCCCGACGCCTCGTTACGGTGGATGATACCGAACTCGGCCATGCGAATGGGCAGCTCCTTGTAGCTACGGTCGCGCGAGTCGAAGATGAGGCAGTGCCCGGGGCAGTTCATCGGCTTCAGCGCCCATTTCTCCTTCTCAACATCTAGAATGAACATGTCGTCCTTGTAGTTCTGCCAGTGCCCGGACGTCTCCCAGAGCTTGCCGTTGTACATGTTCGGTGAGATCACTAAGAGAGGAATTAGAATCACAGATGGTGATGTACACGGGATGATTCACCTTCTTGGTATCCGCGCTTGAAATACTCAGACTGCGAAAGTGGTCAGTACAGAAGTTTTTGGCCATCAAGAATGACTCACGCGCATCAACTCTACGAGGGTATTGTAGATACGAGTACCGTGAGGAAGGAAGAAGCAGCTTCCCGGGCTGAGATCATTGAAGAAATACAGCTCTTGATCCTATATGCGTGAAGCCCGTGAGCTTTCCAATCCCTAGTAGTATAGCAACACCTTACTTTGCCGATCTTCCTGTGATCGCGCTTGGCAGCCTCAGCGAGGAATGCCTTGTACTCGGTGAGCTGCTTCTTGTCTGGGAATGAAATTCCATATATGCGCTGCAGAGAATCATTCTTCGGGTCTCCGAGGAAGTATGACGCCGAGTTCTGCCAAGGATGTTATTATGTAGCTAGACCACCATGAGATGAAGTAATGAGCACACCTTCGTGATCATAAACGCCTTAATCTTTCCTGTGTGAGGTATATGCGGACCAACACAAAGATCAACCATAGGCCCGCAGCGATACACCGTCGTGGAGGTGCCATCGGGGATCTTGGTCTCGATGAGATACTTCTTGTACTTATTGTACGCGAACATCTCGAGCAAAGTCTCCTTGGAAACAACAAGCCGTTCGAATTTTTGCCTCTCTTTGATCGCGAGGTCTGAGACTTTCTCTAGTGCGGGGTAATCGCCGTTCACAACAGGTCTACCCAAAACACCAACTTAAAATCACAACGGAGATCGATAAGGAAAAGAACGTGCCTATCATCTATTGCCATCTCATAGAAGAATCCCTCTTCAGTCGGAGGCCCAATGCACAGGTGGCAACCATAATGGCGTTCGGAGGCTTCTCCAAGAACATGTGCGGAGGAGTGCCAAAAGACTCGCTTTCCTAAAAGATGCGTTAGCAGTTTTGTTACAAAGTGTTTGAAGTATGACACACCCTCTGGGTGCTCGAAGTCCAGCAACTCGAGCGAGCACGAGCCTTCAAGAGGTCGCTCCAAATCCCACACCTCGCCGTTGACCTGAGTAATAAGTTGATCAATGACACGGTGAGCAAATACACTTTCCAAAGAATCTTACCTTGGCAATGACTGTACGGTCTGCAAGGCCTTGCGAAATCTCCTTCGCTATGCTCATGGGGCTCGTTTCCCAGCTCTTGCCTTGACGTTGCGAGCCATCCGGCAGCGTGATCGTGATTTCTTGACGAGGTTGAGCTATAAACATCACGTATAAGCAGTGTTCATAGCAAAATGTTATGTAATATACCTTTCACCCAGTCATCATACTCTGCCTTGAGCTTGTCGAAGATTTTGATGCGGTGATCGAAGAAAGCTGGTGGCGGGTCAAGCTGATCTTTTCGGTTTAATGTGAGGAAGGCGAAGTGGACGAATTGCTACAGACCTCCAGCGGAAGCGAAGACGTGGCATCTTTCTTCTTGTCCTTTGGTTTCTTCACGTCGTTCGCGTGAGGACCCTGCAGCGCAGGGATTTGAGCAGGATGTGACGACGAGGCGACTGAAGTAGCCATGGAAGTTGAATGCAGACGAGTTATAATGCAGCTAGCTCGAGAGGATGGCAATAGTGTACAGCGATGAGTGAGAAGATGCTGAAATCGATGCAACCTCAGCATCCAACGTATTTTGCACCGACTTTGTTGCGAGTCACTAGCTTCTGATCTTCGGCGGCAACCACCGCGCAAAAAGTTATCTTATCTCTTGATCAAACATTCCAGGATCGCGCTAACCAGCAAGCCCAGCTGAATTCAAACAGAAGGAATGTCTAGACAACAAATGGGATAGACTCTAAAGCTAATATCTCCAACCAAGCAATAATGTACATAGCAATTAGTAAATGACTAGGGCTACACAGAAATCACGATAGATCGAGTCCCTCCACTCTCCAGACTTTAATGACGCCAGTCCGATCAGCACTAACCACTCCTCCTCGGAATGGAGAGTCGATACAAGCCAGGGCGGTCACGGTATCTTGGTGACCCTTCAATAGGTTCTGTTGATTATGATTGATCAAGGATAATCGCTGTGGCGGCCGATTGTTATGCGAGTTCGGGGAGCCGACCCATGTCTCGACATACGCGCAAGCGGTATTAGTTGATGAACGTACAGTGCTGCCAAAGGAAGTTCCATTTAGTCACTGATCTAACCTAACTCTGACGCGAACTCACCTATACGTTGGCTTCTCACTTTCAGACTCCACACCACTCCAAATAACCGACCGCTCTGCGCGACCAAGATCCCAGAAACGGATCTTACGATCTTCAGAGCCACATATTAGAAAGCCCCTACTGGAGGACAAACGGCTTGCAAGCTTCCCGTCTCCCTGATCTGCCATAGTGGACCGATGCATCACAGTATGTCCGCCAAACTCCGCGCCAACCACGATGGCACGCACATCCGGAGACGGGGACTCCTCCCGAGACGCGCCCTGAGCACTAGACCGTACCCGTCTCGCAATAGACTCCAGTGAGCCGCTGCTCTCTTGCCGAGATCGGACGAGGGCAGCGATAGCTGCAGCAGGGCTGGTCTCTGCTTCATCGACGGCCAGTTCCTTCGGCTCCTCCACCTCTTCTGATGAGTTAGGCACGGTCCTCGTCCCAAATGTTTCCACCAGCGTCGTCTTCTCAATATCCCATACCTCAAGCAGTGTGACAGAGCTTTGTTCCGAAGGCGCTTTAGGCGTCTCCATCGCCACTACGATCCATTTGCCTTTGCCTTTCGTAGGGTGGACTACGCATTGGTATATTCGTGCAGCCTTTCCTTTGGAAGCAATACCCACTTTCCAGCTCTTGATCAGGATACCAAACCGGATGTCCCACAGTGAGAGCACGCCTGTAGAAGTACCAACAACGACCCATGCACGCTTGCGATCGAGACAGATGCAGGTGATTGGTCCATAATGACGAGGATTCTCCATGCACTGTAATAACCGCATCGTGCATAGGTCTAAGATGGAAATCACGGAGTGCGTAGTCGCGCAGACAAGATTGGATGACGTTTCTACAGGAAATATATCAATACAGAATACTTTAGGACCTAGCTATGCTGCTTACCTGTCGTGTAATGCGCCATGCTTGTGATGTACTCTCCAGGATGCTCGACACGATATTCTCTAATGGTCTGCAGCTTATGATATTTTGGCAGCGTGCCGCTCTGGCTCACATGCACACGTACGACGTGGAGACTCCCGTCATCCGCCGCGCTCGCGAAACAATGCACGCCCTCGAGCATGCATACACACTTCACACGTGCATGGTGTTGCCCGTACGTCTGCCTCGGCTTGTTCGTTACGTTCCGTTCTAATCGTGCGGTATCCCATACTTTGACCGTCTTGTCGTCCGAGGCAGACACAAAGAACATGTGGTCCGGAGATACCGCCAGCCCGGTGACAGCGTCGGTGTGTGAGCCGAGGTGCGCAATGAGGGACGCCTCGAGCCGACGCGCCGTACCGTCTCGCGCAATGAAGCTGTGTCTTGCAGCGTTCCGCCGCCGGACAGGACCTTCGTGGACATTTGGTCCGAAATCGGATAGCAGCTCGCGGTTATTATCCAAGTAGAGATGTTCCAGAAGGTGGCTAATGCCAGGCTCTTGCCCATCTATAGGGACAATGAGACATTGTCCGAGGTTAATTGATATGTCATAATCTTACCGTAGCTCGAGATTGGAGCTATTGAGGGCACACGGAGCCGCTCCTGACCGCGGACAGTTCCTGCCACAGAGACAGGGGAAGATCTTCCAGAGGGATCGGGAGACACTTCAGTTCGAACTATTGGATGAGCGTCCAACAGCCCTGTCGCACTAGCTTTTGACGACCCAACAGCGGGAGCAGCCTTCTGGCCATCTCCTCCAATATGGAAACGATGCACAGCATGGAATGCGGACGAATTCGTCGTCGAGATGACAGATTCCGATGGGCTGCCTGGCCGGTCGAAGGTTTGCGGCAGATCCGTAGAAGTGGCCGGCGGTAGCGCAGCAGTGTCGATGGGAGGTGGAAGAGGGCTGCGTACGTCGCGAGCACCGGGTGCAGTAACGGATGTAGCGGAGCCGTTAATAATAGCAAGCCTTCGTCGGAGATCTTCGAAGGGAGCACCTCCTACACCGTGGTCTATGCTAAAGGTCCGGCTAGTGCGAGGGGTCCCTATACCCGGTGACCTTACAGACAATTCGGAGTTCGAGGGACGTCCTGATACAGCGCGAGATCTTGGATCAGCCTCAGGGGCTTTTAAGAACACCGTTTGAGGTACAGCTCCGAGCTTCTGAAGTTCAATGCCTCCGGTTGTTTTCAAACTTTCCGTCTCGACCTCGACGCTGACACGAGAAGCGAAACTTATTTCCATTTGGAACGTTATCAAATGAGTGGCATTCTCAAGAAGCAGCATAACGAAACTGACCTAGAAATTGCACGAGCAAGCTTGAGAATATAATCTCTCATGGCCATCAGTTTTGCCTCCTCGTTTGACGTCATACCAAGCTGTTGCAACTTGGTGATCTGTATTTCGTCTCTGCGGCGCGTCTCAATCAAAGTCAAATTTTACCAAACGAATTTACACTTACTCTTCGGATCTCGAACGCGAAGCGACAGTGCCTGCCTGTCGCACAGTGGCCAGACTTTCTCTGGGAGATTCTGATTTGGAGCTGCGATGACCTCTCCAAAATTGTGTCTTATCGGCCTTCATGGCCCATTGCACGGCAGCCTCAAAGATTTGCCTGGAAAGCTGCGAGAAGTGAGAGATTAGTGCCTACTCCGGAAATGACATTGAAGTACTTACTGGGTGTTTCAAAGCAGACAATAAGCTTGCCTCGTCGACGTCTCGAACATCTGATCTTAGGAAATGCTTCAGAGATGGATAGAGGATGCACCAGACATCGCTTGGTGGAAGGTGCTTCGCTGCAGAAGCGATAAAGGCGGCAGCACCTGGTGATCCAAGGCTGTTAACCGACGCTCATGATGTAGAGCAATGGAGTTCACCTTGTCGGATCCAAATGTTTGGGTGATACAAGAAACCCAACGTGGCACTCATCAGCTCCCATATCCGCATCTTCTGGAAAAGACCGAGTTCACACAGGCTAGTGAGCGAAGCCAGCACCTTCGCGACAACAGATTCTTCTACATCTATAATGCAGCAATAAGAATCCATTAGTTCAATATTAACAAATTGTTTGACCAGAACGCACCAGACAACGCCTGTATCATCAAAGGAAGAATGTACTCTTCCAAGCTCCGCCCACCTGCACACGCTGCGACATCGACAATACTATCAAAGAACGCATGACGCAATAACCAGTCTCGGTCGTTGAGGTAAGTGATCATATGGCTCAGCAAAACGTCGTTCGTCTTCTGCCGTCCCAAGAAAATGCAGAGAGACGAAATATTGTGTAGCACGGCTCGTTTAACAATGCTTGATGAATCAACAAGTAGTGCGGATAAGTGTTCTTGTACGCTATTCTGGAGATCTTGCATACTAGCATCGTATGAAACCTGAGATATTGTTCATCAGATGAAACTATATTGAGCAGGAGACGACTGACCTCGAAATGGGCTTCATCGTATTCTTGTGCATCAGCGGATAACTTATATGTACCGTGAGCCTTCAGTGCCTGGCCCATCTCCAGGTACCGGACAGCTGTGTCAGCTAGCGCGACAATACACTGCGCATACATGCAGCGAACGGACACCTCAGGGTCACGAACGAGGTGTCCAATGGCCGGGATGATGTACTCGGGGAATATCGCGGCATTGGAGGGAGTGATCACAGTGACGAGCATCAGCTACAATACATCGTTATCAGATACTGGCAACGTCTGGTCGAAAGGACATACGTACAATCTGCATGAGGGTACGTAGAGCGGCAGCACGCACAATGGCGGCGTCATCGTGCAGAAGATCGACGATATAGGGCACCAGGCGGTCCAGTTTGGCTTCATCTGTTAGATGGGACGAGAGCGCGAGGAAGACATCCAGCGCGCGAACCTTCGAACTGGGTAAGTAGCAATTGCGAATGTTTGCACAGACGAGGGCAAGAATAATAAGTGCAGGCCCATCTGTGCCGAAAGCACGTAAGATCAATAAATAGCGAGAGAAATGAATCCGCAATCTTACCTTCACTGCTGCACGCTTGCCGGAAGACCAAGCACTGCGCAGTTTACTCTCACGATTGGGGATATACAACTCGACTGGCAAGACATCCTTGAAGCCTTTGAGCCTTTTTAATCAGAGGAGTGAAGCAAATAACTTACCTGAAACGGCCTTGCGGAAGCCACTGAGGGAGCATAGTCCACCTTGATGTCCATCACTGTTTCCTCTCCCGAGTCTGCTACCAAATAAGGCTCGACGCTCTCGTAGTCTGCCCAGATTCGATCCATCCGGTGATCAGAATCACTAGGAAGAGGCTCTCCAGAAGCATCTCCATTCAGGGTCCCGGGTACAGCTGTGACAGTTGTGCTCGTTTTGTGCGCTGAACCTGAGGTCGTTGAAGAGACTGCGGAATGTGGTACACTTCCAACAGGAGTGACAGGGAACAGAGACGGCATCTGTATTTCGTTAACGCTTGATACATAGTTGTGCAGAAAAGAGTAGAAACATTCGGGGAAGACGGTGCCACGGGACGTGTGCAGCAGGTTATCAAAGGTAGGTCTTGATGTCGGGTCGATAGCAATCATTTGCTTGATTAGAATCTAAAAGTCGCGTTGGCACTGTGGACGCAGTATGAACACTGTGCAATAGCTTACCTTGACGCCCTCGTCATCTATCGCACTCAATTGGGAGTCGACATTCAACTCTCCCTCGCGATACTTGAATAGCTGGCTAAGTGTGAACAGTGGGGCGCCTTCCAAGAAGAGCTCGGCGATGACACATCCGACGCTGAAACAGTCCATCGCTTCAGTCACCTTTCCATCTCTCCTTCCTTCGCCGTCATCCGTCGCCAGTCGTGACTTCTTCGCGCTGATATCCGGGTTGTCAGTAGCAGTGTAAAATCTCTCTGGTGCAATGTAGCATGTACGACGTCCAGAAGTGTCGAAAAAGAAGGAGAAGTCGGAAGGGTCATCCAGAGGTAAGTAGGTTGGCTTGAAGGAGGCAAAATCAGAGACATAGACCCAGTTCCAAGAAGTGACAAGGATGTTCTCAGACTTGATATCGCCATGAGAGATCTTGCGATTACGCGCATCACGGAGGGCGTTGAGTAGCTGGAATGCAATCCACTTCTTCTCTACCATACTTAGGAAGGGGCGGGTGCTGATACGATCGTACAAGCTGCTGGCGACCCATTGCCTAATGATGTATCCGGCCTTGTCCGTCTCCACAAAAGTTTGATAGTTGTATATGTTGGCAATATCCACCAGTGCCTCGCGCTCGACTGCTGACCGTAAGGACACGCGCCATGCAAACAAATGGATCACGGACCTTTCAGCCTTCTGTGGTATTTCCTCAAGCTCACCCCAGGATCCGGTTTGACGAAGATCTTCACAACGAGATAGCCATTCTTGTGATGACATTTGACAGTCTTCAGAAACCGTGCGGAACCAAGACTACCACAGTTCAATTGGATGGAATGAAGAGTACGGATGACTTACCTCCTCTCGTATACAATATCTCCTCCAAGATCTGCTACGAATGAGTCTAAAGCTCCGCTCGTGCGAGTCAGTGACTGCGCGTTCCCCATGAGTTCACAGTATACGCGTCCCAAATGTAGTGGGATTGAACGCTTGCAGAGTCACCGTCGATTGTTTCCGTAGCAGACAATAGGTACCGGTCGCTCAGTGAGTCATTCCCGAATAAATTCAGTATATCGGAGCAGCTGAGAACGGTCGATATCCTGGAGTACAAAGTCCAACGGGTCCAAATGTGCAAGTCGTTGCTTCGCCACCGCCGCGGGAGCGCTCGCAGAAACGTGATACTGGCATTGTGACCGAATGATCACAAACGATGACAAGTTGAGGAACCTCGGGACATACTCTGCACTGACTGTCATGTAGTGAAATTGCTGTGAATCCTCATCCAGTGTTCTTTCTTCGTTCTGAAATGCTCTAGATTGTCGACTTTGTCCAAATTTGCAGGAATTCATCGTCATTCACAAGTCAGGACCCAGGGTTGTGCAGTCACGACATGATTGTAATGCAATCACCGAGTCATTTGCGAGCCTCGAGTCAGACGAGAATATATAAAGGCGAATGAGCTACATCTCCACTTCCTAACTACTCTCAATACCGCACAAACACCATGACCGTCATGCCATCGCACACTCACATCACTGCGTTGAGCAAGGTGCTTGGCAGGGAGCTCACACTCGGAGATGTCGACCGAATTCGCATTTACATGGCATACCTCAAGTCGAGACGCCAACTAACTAAGATATACAAACCGAGGTATGTTACAGCATGATCCTCGCTTTCAGCTGCACATTAACAATAACTGTGATAGGATGGACCTCTACGACGAACCCTCCAACCCGCGGATCGCTGCAGTCTTGGAGCTTCCGGGGATGAAGGCGGAAGAGCTGTCCATCTGCGTCTCAAACGGCCATATCGTGGTGCACGGCGAACGCCATGGTCCACTCTCCCGCGGGCAGTCCATCGAGACGCGTTCCGATGGGGAAATTCGCGACATATCTTCGCCTGCATTGCAGAACCGCCCCGTCCGAGAGCTTAAGTACGGCAGATTTCGGCGCGCGCTCACCTTACCGCCGGGCTCGAATGTGAGCTTCCAATTTGGTAGAATCGAGCACAGAATGACCGATGTTATAGGCTTCGCATGTTCAAGCATCCTTGGCCAATGGCATGCTAACGCTGTCGGTTGCGGGATCCAAGCGCCACATACCCTACCGCCGAGATGGAAGACCCAAACGTCTCAGAGTCCGTTGTTGTCGACGATTATTGATGAATTTTGATGAATTTTATATATTGCATACCATCTCCTTATAATTCCCTCGCATAGATAATGCGCGAACGTGTATCAATTGTTGTCCCTTGTGGTGTTGTAGCGTAGCCTCTTTCACGGATTGCTTTGGCCGTTGATCTCGTTGCTTATCCAAATCAGTAGATTGATTTGTGTGCGATTGCAGTTATATTGTAAACTCGGAACTCCAAACAGGCTCATTCGCGAAATGCGTACTCCACGGCTCGAGTGGACGGTGACTAGCCGTCAATTGTGAAGTCAACCAATTCTAAGCTGAAACTCATTCAATATCAAATCCACTGCATATCAGCTCACTCACTCACTAGCTCGAGCCCTACGATGCACTCTTCGCGGCGAGATGACGCGCATTCACCGCGACGAAGTGGTACGCGACAACGGTGATCATAGCGAGCGCCCCCAGCGCGTTCGCAAGGTTGTAAAGCGTGTTGTGTGTAATCATACTAGCAGTTATTTAGCTCCAGCCTACAGACGAGTATGTGTGAGCGACGCAGCGCGAGACGTAGACCTCGGTGACGTGCCAGTGGTGGTCGCCGCCAACGCAGTTATTTGTGCATATTTGCTCTGCGCCCCGAAGGGAAATCAGAGAAGCGCCCAAGTGTGCATCCTACCTCTCCCGAAACCAAAACTCCACTTGCTGTTCTTCATTGAAAGTACGCAAAGATGAGGCCCACGGAAATCCGACGCAGTGACATGCCTGGCCGTACGTGTTTTAGCTTTATATCTGCGAAAATGCGGTCCTGAAGTTCTTGTTTCCAATGTGTGCAGCCAAGGTCTACGTGAGTACTATCAACTAGACTCTCGGAGTTGTTGTGTCGGATGTGATACTGGTGGACTTTTTTTGTCTGCCCAGTATTCTGAGGGAGGGAGGAGGCGAATGAACCACGGGATTGTCTTGGGCTAGCAAAGGGGAGGTGTCTGTCGACTTATTTCGCTAATACTACCTGCTATTCTAGAGCCTGTGGTGGGGTGACAAGGGCGCGACTCCGCAGAAGGGCATCATCCAATACAGTGCGTCTTCTCTTTATTTCATGCACTGACTGTGTTAGTCCCAAATTTACGCTACGATACGCGTTTAGGCTTATCGCCGTTCCGCCAGCGCGCGACGCACAACCTTATCCGTAGCTACATTTTCAACGGCTACCGCCGGCTCTCCGGCCAGTTCGTGTACTGGGTCATCCCATTCGCGCTCGGTGCGTCGGCTTTTCATCTCTTATGTTATGGATACTGAACATATTGCGTGGTGTAGGCTACGGAACGTACCGGTGGGCGAAGCAGTATGACGAGTGGCAGAACAGCAAGGCGGCGCATGTCGCAGGGCACGGCCAGCACTAAGGCTACCTACTAAATAATGTCTGGAGGGTCATTCAAACGCTCAATTGCATTGCATTTGGACTCTGCACTTCTCTGTTCTCTGTTGAGCAACCGCATCGTACCGGGCACTATTTTGTTGAGTCGTGAACGCTGAGAACTTTGTTACTGACCTGGTGTCTTTCGCGAGACTGTTTGTTGTGAGTGCATATGCAATCCTCAACCATTGAATGGCTGAGCACTGAAATCACGTTGTAACAGACCACATATCTTAACATCAGTGGCTTTGCTCATACGTGTTTATCTACAGGGTTTCCAGAAAACCTTGATCACAGCGCTGCTCTCGCCCACGCTGAAACCGATGTAAAAAATCTCTCATTGATTCCACCCTGGTAAGAATTCCTTGCAATGATATTAGAGGGGTCATACATGTTTCTTGATGTCCGTCTTGTTCAGTTTTGATTTGACTGAATCGACAGTGCCGATCAAAGCTGGCTGCTGATATTTGCCTTATCATGGCAGCCTCCTTCAGCATCAATCTTGCGAGTCCCATTGTGTATCGGCACCTTAACACCCCACTCCCCATAATTCCTGGAGACTGGCATTGTGTTTGGGTCTACCGTTGCATACCTTCATATATGCATCGAAATGGGGCCTTCACATGAACACGACCTTATCCCCGAATCCAACGGACGAGCTGTGCCTAATTAGATGAGCTGTTCTCTCGGGTTGCCCGTCCTCCATATGCTGATATTAGAAGTTGGTTTCTCCACAGCAATTTGTACATGCAAGCATTGCCTGGATATACTTATTGTGTTCAACGGCCATTCATGTCCTGCTTGTTAAGGTGATTGGCCTTCTTCATAGCGCCCCTGAGAACGACCCAGATATCCTTCTGCGCCGCCGGCAAAGGGTACCCTCTGACTACCCGCCGCTTTTCTTGCACGCAGCACCGCCCGGGCCACATCCACCTGCGCGAGCGCCGCTCTCCGCTCATACTCCATGAACAGCAGATTGGTCGACTTATCTAGTCATCCTCGTACCACGTTTAATTCCAATCTAATCGAGAAAAATCGCACGCGCGACGCACAAGTTGTCAATCCTTCGAAAAGACTAACACATCGGATGTAAGTTATGAGCGTATGTTAGTCGTGTATAATTGAACAAGTACGTGTCTCTTCGGGGCAGTGTTGTTATATTGGTCCTCAATGACGACCGTCGTGACGTACTTAGCTTGACTTCGTGCCAATCAACCTCGTTGAGAACGCGCTCGTCATGAACCTAACAAATGCCATTCCACGTCACCCAAATGATCCTCCATAATGGCACATATAACACGCAATACGAAACGTAGCAGCCCGGATACCTGCTCAAGCTTCCATACCAGAACTTCATAGTGTAGATGCCAACACCATATTCTGGAGAGGCGTCCTCATCCGCGCCGCGCTAGTGGCGCTGCGATCGCGCGTTGGCCACGTGATTGGTGTGGCACCAACGTTGCATAAAGGCGCAATTCTTGAGGGTCCGACACAAGATCTTCCATCATGACCTCTTTACCATTCTCCACTGTCCCGCAAACAGACCCTGCCATCGACGATTTGATCGTCGAGTTCTCAAATATAGAAATGGAGCACGAGTACCGGAGACTCGCACGATTCTACCAGAACTTCAAAGCCGATTTGGAGGATGATTTGGATGATGATGCCAACGATCCAACGCGTTTTTTGTCAATGGCAATGAATGAGCTTGCCAAATGCGGCGAGCTCCACCCACTTTGCTGAAAGCTCTGTGGAAGGACGGCCAGAGAAGAGGCAAAGCTCTTCGACCACGTAGTCGCGCCGAGCTCTGTGACCGTATGGCCAACAACAATGTGCTAGGTTTCCTTCTGCTTGCGTGCAGTAAGCTGTGCAGAGCCTCTTTGAGTTTCGTCTGTCTCATGATTTCCAACAGTACCATTCCAGCAAGATTCTACAGTTGACTCTCCGTAAGCTTGCCATCTTGATATTTTACAAAGGCATCTCTAACGAATTAATGGCACAGAGATGCGCGCGCAGCTAACCTCAGCCGCGAGTTCGATCGAGTCTACCAGGGAACTGCTGTCAGCGATTTCAAGCACGGCCTCATGGATTACGAACAGATGTATGACTCCGATCGGCACTTTGGTAGAACCATACATATTGTTCAGTCAAGCGGTACCGGGAAATCAAGGCTGGTCAAGGAGCTGAGCCATGAAGTTCGTGCTATCCTGTTCTCTCTTCTCATGCCACTGAACATCTTTAGTTTCCAACTCTGAGTGTCTGCTTCAGACCTACTTCAGATATAATGAGCAGTTGGCCTCCTAATGATATTCCTGCCCGCGAATTCTTCTTGAGGACTGGAATAACCACAATGGTCAGTCAATTCAATTCAAGCATTATACTTTGTTCATGATATTTGCAGGGCGAAGAGTTGGCTGCAGCATTCCTTGGCGCGTGGCTGGAGGTCGCATTGAGCGATATCACAGACCCCGCAAATCTTGACAAACCAGTCCATGAGAGGCTACACGCGTGGCATATCACGGCAGAGAGAAATAGCAGTGACTCACACTATGATCGATTCATCAAAGTCGTGCAAATCGCCGAGGACCGACTTGAAAGGGAACGTGAGGCTCTTGCATCAATACGTCGGAAGATTATGTCGTCGGCTCCAGATTCTGCAACCGCGGATAAAGAATCGACTACAGCGCATCTCACTGCTGAAGATTCACCCATCGAAGAAGAGATCAGCATACTGACTTGCATGAGTATCTCTTCAGACTCTTTGTTCAGCCCTCGTTCGATCAGCTGGCTAAAATCCTTGTGGCGAACAACGTGAACACATTCCTGTCGCATTTGATGAGTGTATGCAATTAGATATGGTCAAGACATCCCCCAATATCAGGCGATCGAACCCCCGCAGTGGGGAATGTCTTTGATGGCCCTGCAGCGTATCCTCAAAGCTACCGATGAATTCGCCTTCCCTGGAGTCAGATTCTGGTTTTTACTCCTTGATACCAACTGTTATGTTACCAATTTGGCCCCGGTTGGTCCCTATGTGCCCTCTTTCCGACTGAGAAGTGGTTTCGTTTCGTCCCCCTACCGGTGTGGTCCTGTCTGGGATTCGATCAATTGAAACCGAAGAGAAACGATCTGCCACAGACCCCGCAAGGTGCCCATTTTCTCGAACATCTCAGGCGGTACGGTCGACCGGTCAGTGCCGTCTAATATCATATAGGTGCTCTCCGTAATTTTGACGCAAATCTTTGTTTCCGTCATGACCAGTACTGGTCTGCCCTAGACATTAAGTCTTACCTGCTGCAAGAGGCAAAAGCAAAGCTCGTCTTCCCAGGAGATGGCTTCGATCCACTCGACATCAACCACGTTTTCGCCCTCTTCTCAAACAGAGTCCTCCTGGAGGTGGCCAGCGGTCCAGGATCGTCTCCGCTAATGGCGGAGGCAGTGTGCAGCCACATGCGCTTATTGATGGGTATAAAATCTGGTAGCATGGTGATCACGAAGGCTGCCTCCGAACCTATGCTCGCCATTGCCGCCGCCGAGTTGCTGAACGACCCTTATAGACCAATTTTTTACGAGTTAGCGATGCAGACTTTAGTCGAGAAGCTTGTGGAGCCAGGACTTGTGCTCGGTCGAGGCCTTCAGGGCGAGCTCAGCTGCCGATTATTGCTCACTCTAGCCGCGACAAAGCTATAGGTTCGGGCGTAGGTTCGTTGTGCAACAGCGCGATAGGCCGAGTATCATGCCAGTGACCGTCGCCAACTTGCTCTCTAGTCTCGTTGGAAGAAGTGTCCTCAGCAAGCAGTTACTGGAAGACAACAAGGACGTGTGGGTCAATTTCACCCACTTCATTCAGGTCGAAAACGAAATATCCACGATCGACGTCGAGGATCTTTACGATGCATGTTGCCGCACTGCTGCAATACAGTGCATGTCTGGTCAACCGGTGATAGACAACCTCATTGTCACATACAAGGGGACCTGGATGCTCCTGTTGTCAAGGAACACCTCGGATATATCGTAGTCCAGGCGAAAGCCAAGGGCGAACCGGTTTCGAGTACGGAAGCAAATGACTTTGTCGGGCCATACATCTTGGCGAAGGACGTCGACGGCCTCGCTTTCCGCTACAAGCCTAAGGGTCACGTCGGCATAATGATGGATTTGGGCGCGAAGAGTACTTTTGCGCGCACTTTGAAAAGGATCAAGTTGACATATGAAAGGCTGAAAGAGGTGGCAAGTCCCGCACTTGGCCAGGCTATGCGGCGAATGCTGAAGACGAAGTGGAAAGATATTGCTTAAATGTGCGCGGGCATGACGCACAAGTCTATCCAGTTGTCGAGCCCTTCGAAAAGGTGTTCGACAAACTGTTTGATCGCGTACTGGCTTGCGAGCAGGAGCCGTTCCAAAAGTATGCAGATAAGATAGTAGCAGCCACGGACGTTCTTCCGCTAGGGACTAACGAGGACGAAAAAAACCAGGCTTCCGAAGCTGTCATAGGTTCCATTTAGGTTCGCAAATCAGACTCATATACATGTGTATCCATTTACTGCGGCAATGTATGCAAACCAATACATCGGATGCAAGTTACGAGGTCATATTTATTGTTGGTGACGTATAAGTAATCGAGCAAGTGCATGGTGGCACGTCTCTTTGAAGCAGTGTTTTGATGGCCCCCGATGATGTCCATCATCATTATGTGGCTTGATGCAGCAGGCCGGACATCCCTTACCAGAACTTTTCTGGCAGTGCAGGTGCCAGCGATATTCCGGAAGGGCCAGGTGTTATCATCCGCGCTGCACTCCTGTCCGATAAGTAGTATGCCAGCTTCTCTTGGTCGCATGTGCGAAGCTGGCCGGTGACTGACGGATAGAATGCCAACTGCATTGAATTGCTAGCAGGATCTCCGGCCATCACAGCATTTTTGCACCTGTATGTGCGTCTCTGCGCTTGCCGCCTCTGGCTTTGTAATGCGTGCGAGAGATTTGGATTCCATTATCCAATATTGTTGCCAGTTTATCTCATTTAGTGCTGTTGCATGTCAAATGCTTGAAAAAAGAGGTTTTTATTTCTCGGTTGCGACAGTTTCATTGAAGAAATGAAAGGTGGCAAAGGACTGAACCACAACCTGTACATTCTGGCCGCCTCAACAATGTACGATGTATCGAAATCACTGAATGACGTATAATCCAAACTCACTGGACAACATGGAAGCGTCCATGATCAACGCCGTCCCTCGGTTCGTGTAGTTGTTCTGCGACATCTGTTCGCATTCCAAGACTAACAAGAGGTACGGGAGGAGCGCTCCATGTCGTCTACAATCGTCGCACCATGAGCCAGGCATTCTCCGATCTCCATGAAGTCCACGATTCGGTCGTATTCGACCTTGTCGTCCAGATAGTCTTCTCACTTATCCTCGACGTGTCAAGAAGAACGATATGGATCTTTTCTTCGGGGATGTCGCACGATGGGATAGTGGAGAAGTGAGGGTCGTCCAACAGGCTGGTGCAATACATGATCAACACCTGCTTGCCCATTGCAGACTGCACGACACCGAGGCTCTGCGTCTGCTTCCGGCGCAGATCCTTCCAGAGCCTGAACCGCTCCATTCTGGCGTATATCGTCGTCCCGGCCGTCCTCTCGAATTTCGCCAAGGCTGTTGGCTGAACGAGGTCAATGCCTATGGTCGGGATGGATTCGGATAGTCTGGGAAGAGCAGAGTCCGTTAAACCGTGAGCTCTGATTGCATCGCCAGTCCGTTCCCAATATGAGAGCCAGCATGTCCTCTGGCATCGCCTCAAACATTGCAAGTCTAGCTTCCTCAAAGCCGATGTCATACTTGACTGCGAAATCCTCCATGCCCAAGACACCCAGGAGACAATAAGCCATATCTTCGGGCACCGTCGCACGCCGTCCTCCCAAAGAGATCAGCGACGTTCTGACAGGAGATATGCGGGTGCCCTCCTGCCTCAACTGAAAGATGGTCTTGAAATACGAGGACCGAGCAACACCTCGGTGAAACCCGCTCCAGTCTCCCTTCTGCGTGACCTCCAATTCCAGGAGGGCGGACAGGGAGAATCCTCCGTGGAAAGATTCCTTTTCAATGAGGCATGTTATGTCGTTTCTCTTATACCACTTCACGCACGACGCGCCGTCCCACTCGCACGCTCTGAAGCGTTCCACCAGCTTCGGCGCACCGGGAAACTGGACAATGGGGCCAATCGGGATCTGCGCGGACTCCCCCTGCGCGATCCTGACGATGTCTGTCATGGAGACGCCTTCGAATGCATAGCAGAAAAATACGTTCGAGGACAAGATGTGCTCCTGGAGGGTCCACGCCCTAGTGTCCCACTCCGGGAAATACAGCTCCTCGCTTGCTACGGTCGACAGGATTTTCGTGCCCGTAGGATACACATGAGTGATCGCCGCACCACGATACAAGCTGCCCATTCGGGGGACGAAGAACTCCTTCTCCGCAGGCTCGTCCTGATTGATGCAGACGATGTCCATCCAGAAGTAACGCTTTCCCGCCGTGATGACGAGGAAGGCGACGGTGGTGAAAAAGAGATGCGCACGAGCCAGGGCCTGGTTATCGCCACCCCGACCAGACTCGATATCGTCTGTGATAGCGATGGAACCGCGCCGCATCCTCTCCTCGTATCCGCACTCTGCCCCGCGCCCGGTGGAGGCGAGCTCGTCTCTCCAAGCGACCATGTCGCTCGACCACCTGTACGATATCGCAATGTAATCCATGTGGGCAACGTCCTGTGCCTGTGCTAACTTGAGTACCCCGAAGTAGGTGAACTCGTACGCGTCGACAAATCTCCATTTGTACGAAACAGACATCGTGATGAGCAGCTGCTCTAGTCAACCCATTGACATATGGATTGTGAGCTGACGCTGAGTCAGGGAAAGAGATTGCTCACTGTGAATATTTATTGTATGGGGAGGTCGAGGCGGGGAGGGGGGGGGGTGTTCGGCCTCAGCCTACCATCATAATACTTATATGGTGTTCTGGTTGAACCTTGCAAAATTAACCGAAGGCGTGGCCTGTCGACATGGATTGGAAGACAAAATCCCAGCGCAAAGGGTCCTCCTTGCGAAAGACGGCGTATTCAAAACTGAAGGTTGATGCAAATTAAGGGAAGACCTAACTCAAGATTGGTCAACATATGCATGCGTGATCATCAGAAACTTTCGGACGCTCGACTGGCCTGTCACGTATCTCACGGCATAGGTGTGGGGAAGGGTCCAACGGCTGGAGCCGATGGCAATAGTAAGGCACACCGGCGAGCGAACATGGCAAGGCTTCTTGCGCCTCATCCATATAAGGAAAGGGCGGGACGCCGGACCAGGCGCTAACCTCGCGTGCCCGTCTTCCCCGAGCAACTTATTTCTCAGGATTTCTGTTCACAAGTATTGTAGTATGCAATATATGAATTCGGTTGATATCGACCCCACCAGTTCCACCTGTAACAGCATTTTCCGAATGCTAGCTCGGCGGAAATGTGCACGTCCATCTAGCTCCAAAAACGAAGTATGGGTGGATATATGCGTGCAGGATGTGCCGAAGATGTGCCGATTTCGATCTTCTATACTGTCGTATTCCGCAGTGGATGGGATACGGGAGACGACAGACGAGGCTGCCACACGTACGAGGTTTGACCAGCGTGAGCAATGCGTTTGCTCATGAAACCAACACTGGGCTCGTTGTAGCTCTGGGACGTTTCGCGATTTACTAAGAGCAGAAGCAGTGCACGGATTCTAACAACCCAAGCGTTCAACGTCTGCATGATGCGGAAATCTGGATGACGTACATGTGCACGTCACTAGGCAGCGCCGAGAGCTGGTCAGACATCGCAAATAGGGTCCTGGAGGTTGCAGGAAGACCGGGGCCGCATGTGGGTACACGAGAAAGTTGTGGTAGGACGACAACTGCGGACTCGCCAGAGAAAGATGATGTATATTGGTCTGGTGATTACGTCACATGTAACCGTGTGGGCGTGCAAGTGAGAGAGAACAAACAGAACGAGGCATGCCTGCAGGAAGAAGAGCTGCGTCGGGGTGGGCTGGACTGGGCTGGGAGGCGCGTGTGATGATACGAAAGGAGAGCGGTCCAGCTTGAGGCATTCCAGCACAGTACTCTAAGAACGAACAACGAGACGTTGGCGTGGTCCTGACGAAAGACACAAGACCTCGAAGAGAAGAGGGACGGATAGCGCAGCACGGGAATAGGACGAGAAAAGGCGCACCGAGATGACGTGCACAGGCGTGCACGAGCGAGCATGACACATGTTACGAAGGTGCATATATGCGCGCGCGCCGTGCAGTAGCTAAGCTTGGCCAACGGCCGGGGGGACTCGAAGTCGTTGGGACCAGCGAGCACGGAGTGGGGCGAAGAGAGAAGTAGCGAAGAGAGGGCAGCGGTGGGCAGCGAAGAGAGGGACAACGGAAAGGAAGAGGCCGAGGTAGAGGAGATGGGACGAGGATCTGGGATCGAGATCTGGCGGTTTGCGTATGGGACAGGCGGCGAGTGCGGCCAGTCCCAACGAAGACCAAGACGGCCCTGTGTGTGTTCCCGGTCTCCGCCATCTCCTCCCCCGCCATGTCCGCCGTCCCCACGTCGTGCGCCCGCCGCGCTGCAGAGCGACGAGGTCAGAGGGCGCGCGTGTCGGCGCGCAGCCACAAGGGCGTGACTGTGTGACGAAGCCCTGAGCCCTGTCACGCACGGCGGTTGTGTTGTTGTTGATAGCGGCCGACTGACTCGAACACTTCGGAGGAGCAAGCACAGTGCAATCTGCTGGATCCGTCTCCGTCGCCGAGCTCGTGTCCGCGTATTCTCTCGGGGGACATTTGCAACGGGCGCTGCTGGACGACAGCAGCTGATTGAAATTGGATTGTAAGTCTGATTGCGTGGCGGGGGAGACGACTCGTTGCCCCTGTTGTTGCCCCGTTTTCCTTTGCATAGGCTGCTGCGAGTCTCGGCTCCCACCCTTTACATTTCCGTCCGTAGCCTTACCAGCCACCCTCCGCTTTCAATCCTCCCCTCTTCTTTCGTCCCGTCTCCCTTCCTTTCCCGCCTCTTTCCCGCCTTTTCCCTCGCCGTCCCTTCCCCGCTCTTTCCCCACGTGCTCCCCCGCCCGTCTCTCCTCCCCATGTTTCGTCTTCCGTCTGATGCTAACATCCACCCGTCCCCCAGATTCGCCTCCTTCCGGCGCTGTATCATACCCATAACGTGACCGACGCGTCCGCCTCGAGGCGCATACCCGGTGAGTCCTTCACTTCTGCGTGTCCACCGTACCATCCCCATCTTTCCTACCCGCGCTCCTTCCACCAACCATCTTGTATGCGGACATATTCATTTCCGCCGCCTTCGTGAGGGCCCTCGTCGTCACATTATAGTCGACTGAACCCGCACGAGAGCATATACGGAATGCATTCTCCTCCTAGACACGCGCGTCGCATCGCACGAGCTCTGACCGCGTTTTTCCTCCCATAGATTCAATTCAACTTATAACTACTACATAACAAGTTTAACGTGCCGCCATGAACCCACAACCGCACGCGGACGCGCAATCCCAGTCCATCAACCCCGCTCTCCTCGCTGCATTCCAACAACAGTCGCAGCAGCCCCAGTACGCCCAGCAGCAGAACTCTGCGCAGAACCTGAACCCTCAGCAACTACAGCAGCTCTATGCTGCGCGGGGGATCAACCCACAGATGTTTCAGCAGGGTGGAGGAGGCGGCGGAGGCGGAGGAGTGAACCCCGCGGCGCTGATGAACGGTCGCATGCAGCAGTTCCAACAGCAGCAGCAGCAACAGCAGCAACAACAGCAGCAGCAGCAGCAACAACAACAGCAACAACAGCAACAGCAGAGGCAGGGAATGGGGATGGGGATGGGAGTGAGCCCGGCCCAGCTGCTCCAGCAGCATCAGCAACAACAGCAGCAACACGGCGGACAGCAGCAGCAGCATCAGATGGGGCAGATGGGGATGAGTGGGATGAATATGAACGGGATGAACAGTATGGGTAACATGGGGAACGTAGGGAACATGGGCGCCATGGGAGGCATCAATCCCGCCGCGCTCAGTGCGGGGATGAACATGGCAATGCAAGGTACGTCCCTACCGGTGCTTTATCTCTTCGCGTGCTGACCGCTTGTAGGCGCGTCGTCTCCCCCGAACATGAGTCCCCCGTCGCACCACGCAGCTCCCGCGCCCAACCCCAATCCTCCTCCCAACCCAAATGCAGGCGTGGCGGGGCCCTTCGCGCACTTGACGCAAGCACAGCTACAGCAGCTCGCGCAGATGAGTCCTCAGCAGGTGCAGCATATAAAGGCGATGCAGATGCAGCGCGCCATGCTCGCACAGGCACAGGCGCAGGCGCAGGGCATGAACGTCGGCGCGGGCATGGGCAACATGGGCGCGAACATGGCGCACGCCGCGCAGCTCACGAACGCACAAATAGCGCAGCTCAGCATGCAGCACCAGCGCCCGTCCAGCTCGTCCTCCTCGGGTTCGCACTCGCAGCGGCCGAGCCAGGGGCAGCTCCCGCCTTCGATGATGCCGCCCCCGTCTTCGATTCCACCGCGCCCGCCTACCGCTGGGCACGGGTACCCCGCGCGTAGCCCGACGCCGCGCGCCTCAAGCCAGATCCCGAGCCAGAGTCCTCATGCGCAGAGCGGGCCGCTGCCCCCGATGTCTACGCCTGTACCGATCCAGCCGCGCCCACCAGCCCGCGCGCCTACCGCGAGTCCGGCGCCGCGGCCGCATAGCGTGCTCCAGGAGGCGGTGCCAAGTCGTCCGCCACGGCAGCGGGGTTCGCGCAACAACAGCAACAGGCACAACAGCAGCAGCAACAGCAACAGCAACAGCAACAGCAAATGCAGGCGCAACAACAAATGCAGGCGCAACAGCAAATGCAACAGCAGCAGCAGCAGCAGATGCAGGCGCAACACCAGCAGTTACAGCACCAGCAACAGATGCAGCAGCAGCATATCCAACAGCAACAGCTACAGCTACAGCAGCATCAGCAGCAGCAACTCCAGCATCATCAACAGCTCCAGCATCAACATCAGCAACAGCAGCAGCAACAGCACCACCAGCAAAAGCCTTCCCCGACGCACCAATCGGCGCCCGCGGTGCAACCGCCACCAGTCTACGCGCCCATCGCGCCCGCGCCAGTGCCGACTCCCGGCTCGCCGTATCGTGGCATGAAGCGCAAGGTGTCCGGCACGCCCGCACCTGCGCCGTTCATAGGCAATGCGCCGATGGGCATGCCCGGGGGCCTCGGGCCGGGCTCCGCGCAGGGCCTGGTTGGCGGGGCCGGGGGCGGGATGATGGGTCCTCCGGTCGTGCCGCGTTCCACGATGGGAGACATGTCGGGCATGGGGATGGGGCTCGGTATGGGCGGAGGCATGAACGGGTACAGCATGCAGGGCGCGAGGCATGTGAGTGGGGAGGGGGTGCGCGGCGGGATGTCTATGATGGATGCGGGCCCGGGCCAGCCGCTGAACGTCAACACGAACGTCGGGATGGGGATGAACATGGGTATGGGAATGGGAATGAACATGGGCATGGGCATGGGCATGGGTATGGGGACCCCAGTGCAGACACCGACGCATACGTCGCCTACCACGCACATGGGCATCCCGGGACCTATGAACGCGATGGGGATGGCGTCCTCTCCGACCAATGCCCCGCCTATGAGCGCTTCTGATTCGTCGCGCAGTATGGGGAGCATGAATCTTGGTGTCGGCACCCACGGTGCGGGGATGGGCGGGGTGGACATGTCCCTGCCGGTGCCTATCCCACAGACGCCGCTGCGCCAGCCCTCTCTGCCTCCATCTGCACCGCCGTTCCCAGCGATCTCTTCTTCCAGTACTACGATGACTATGATGTCAGGCGCCAGCACGCAGCCGCCCGTATCTGGAGGTAAGGCGCCGCCGAGTGTGAAAGTGGAGGCGGCTCCAGCAGCATCGCTCGCGCCGGTAACGAAGGTGGTCCCACAGTTGCCGCCGCTCCCTGCTGGCGTCTCACTTGACCAGGCGGTAACGCGCGTGTCTGTCGTCGCGCTCGCGGAGTCGGCGCAGATGATCCCGCCGCTGTCGGAGCAAGATATCGTGGACGTGCAGGGGTGGATGAAGATCGACCGCGAGTACGAGACGCGGCTCAAGAAGATGCGCGAACGCATGGTGCAGGAGCTGCGCGAGACGGTCGCCGCGCCGCGCGCGTGGTGGGAGAAGGACCCGATGGAGGACGTGCGCAGCGCCTCGCGACGCCGCCCGGAGAAGTTTGTGCTTACGGGCATGCGTGGGGCGAAGGAGAGGGAGAGAAAACGACACGTCGGCGGCAGGGGAAGAGGGGGGGTTCAGGCTGTGAGTGTTTGCTACGTTACCTTGTGTATGCGCGGCGTGCTGACGTTTTTGTAGGCCGCGGAAGGTTGCCCCAGAAGATGCGAATCGGCCGGAGCAGCTGGTGCCCATCCGACTGGAGTTTGATGTCGAGCATCATAAGATGCGCGATACGTTTGTGTGGAACCTGAATGGTGCGTGTTCTTCATCTTCAAGCGAGTTGTGGCGTGCCTGGACTGAGTCGCTTCGTAGATCCGATCATAACTCCAGAAATATTTGCTCAGTCTGTGGTAGACGACTACAGCCTCGCGCCGAGCTACCACGCGGTGATCACGAAGGCGATACAGGATCAGCTGAGTGATTACAAGGCGCACTCGACGACGTTTGGAGAGGATGGTGCGAATGTGTCTGATGAGCCGGCCGAAGCCGCGAGCGGCTCGATATCGGAGGATGAAGCAGTGTGGTGGGAATCGTGGAGGAAGCGGCTACACTCGGGCGTCGACTACAAGAAGATGGGTGCACGAGCTGACACGAACCGCAGTCGGAAACGGCGGAAGGTCGTCAAAGAGGAGACGGTCGACCGCCTTGCGGGCACGAACGCGGATATTCCTGTGTCCGTCGAAGATCTTGAAGAGGATGAGAGCAAGATGCATGAGGAGATGCGCATATTAGTGAAGGTGCGCAGTCTTGCCAGCCGCGATTGCATAGGCGCTCGGCTGACAATGTGTTCGTTTTAGCTGGATATCATCGTGGGTTCTGTGAAGCTGGAGGATCAGTTGGAGTGGGACCTTGAAAACGAGGATCCTTCGCCCGAGCAGTTTGCGGAGATATACACGAGGGAGTTGGGATTGGGTGGTGAATTCAAGTAAGGCCGTGCCGCTGATATCGCTTTTCTTTGACTGATCGGTCATGATCAGGACGTCAATCGCTCACTCCATACGAGAGCAAGTGCAGATATATCAAAAATCGCTGTTCCTTGTCGGACACCCGTCTGATGGGTCTGCAGTGCAGGATGACGATCTCCGGATGTCACTCCTGCCGTCCTTGTCGACGGGCGCTCGTTCCATGGACCAAGTCATCGCCTTCACTCCGCTACTTAACTACCTCAGCGAAGGCGAGGTCGAGAGGAACGAGAAGGAGCGCGAGAAGGAGCTCAACCGCCGGAGGAGAAAGGCGCCGCGTGGGCGTAGAGGCGTCGCGCTTCCAGACCGTGAGCCGCCCAAGACATTCCGCACACCTGCTATCGGGTTTCCCGAGATCGACCCGGCCCTGCTGGCGTTGGTCAGCTCCACAGCTGCCCCGACTAGGAGGGCTGCGGCTGCGGCTGCGTCGCTCACCATTGCGAACATGGTCGCCTCGGAGAACGGGACGGTCGTGCTCCCACAGTCTCTTCCCACGCCCATCGCGCCCGTTGCTCCCTCCGCGCCAAAGGAGAAGAAAGTGAAGGGCCTATTCAAAGCTCCGCCGTATCCTTCCTCCGTTCTGCGACCCCGCGCCAATGTCAAGGCTCCGACGCCGTCGACCGCCGCTGATATCTCGTCGCTGCTCCCGCCAATAGAGAACGATATCCCAGCGCCAAGCAGCAGTGGCGCAGCCGATAGCAAGGGCGCTAAGGTGGTGTTGACGGCGAAGCGCGTTAAAGAGCTGGAGAGGGAGGCGAAGGAGAAGGAATATGCTGATGGTCAGCATGCCAACATCATTGATGGCATATGGCATTGTTCGAATTGTGGCTGTCCCGAGAACATTGCGATTGGCGTCGGAAGGGCCCCTTGGTGACAAATCGCAGTGCGGTACTTGTGGTAAGCATTGCAATAGGTTGTTCTACCGTAATCATTGGCTGATCATATCTTTTCTGCGCGGTTTAGGCAAATTCTGGCACCGACATCGTCGTCCGCGTCCTGTTGTTTACAATTCTAGTGCCGAATACCACCTTGGCCTCATTAAAGACGCGGAGAATGCAAAGGTGGCTGCGAAGAGGAAGCGCCCGCAATCAGCAGTGGCTGATGAGCCGACACCCTCTGCTGCGCCGACCGTCGATGGAGACATGGAAGCTGAAACACCTGGACCCGTGAAGGCGGAAGTTTGGGTGGAGGTGCCTCCCACCCCGGCCACCCCTGCTCTCCCTGTACAGCCCGACGCTGCTGAGCGAGCTATTTCTCCAGTTTCTACAGCCTCTAGTGCCTCGGAGCCGCCTCTCGCTCAGAGAATGCTGAAAACAAATGGCGCTAGCCATTCCAAGTCTGCTCCTCCCGCGGCATCGCTGGAGTCCCCGCATGTAGCTCCAGCACAGACAGCAGCGTCACCACCCAGGGCATCACCTCGACCCGCCGCTCCCTCTTCTGTGCCCCCAAATATCCAGGTGCTTCCTGTGAGTTCCTTTGTCGATTACATGTATTCTGCTGCTGATTTGACTCGGACTGGGCAATAGTTGACGGTGCCCCAGTGGTTGCAAGAGGCAATGGTGGCGATGCAGGTCAGGTATCCGGATGATCACCTTGAAGTGACATCCCGGAAGGGCGCAAGCTCTGGCACACCAGAATGGCGCATCAAGTGTGTCGATTGTCCAGGCAAGGTGAGCAGGTTTTCCGGAGTCGTTCCAGCTCTGTCTCTCAACGTGCTCGTATATAGCTCTACACACCTGGACCGGGAGAAACATTGTCGAACTTTGAAGTCCATTTGAAAAATCGTCAGCATAGAGCGAAGGTCAACAGTCGGATAGGTGCCCCTGCGGGGGCGCCGATCTCAAACTGATGTTTGTCTGTTGAGTTTTCTTTTTTTTTACTTTTCTTTTCTATGTTATAATGCTATCTGGATTATGTTGTCGTGTTATCTTTACCGGCCTGTACATAGCGCTCTCTGCATGTGTATTGTTATCTCAGGAGCTTGCCAGTGACTTTCAATCCCCATTTTTTCGACTCTGACAACGTTGAGAACCTCAGAACTTCATCTCATCGACCGCAATAGTTTATGCACATGCATCACAAGACTGGGGCCGACAAGTGCAGAGGCGTACATAGAAGTACTGCAATATGCAGTAGCGGCTGGACTGCTGGCCGGTCACGATACAAGCCACCTGGTCAAGCACTAGTGTCGGGCGCTGACACTCACAGCGTCTCAACAGAAGATAGTTTCAAAACCTACGATATCTATTCTGCTTCACTGTGGTACACATTCTCACGATTCCTCGAACTTGCCCTGTCTTTCTGCATTCCACAACTTGGATAGATCGCTTATCGTCGAGTTCTGAATCGCCCAAAGTAGCCTCATCGTTCATCATGAACGCGCCAAGTAGCAGCGGTGCAGCCGATAGCGAAAGCGCTGAAGTGGTGTTGACAACGAAGCGCGTTAAAACACTGGAGAGGGAGGCGAAGGAGAAGGAGAAGGAATATGCCGACGGTCAACATGCCAACATCATTGACGGCATATGGCATTGTTCGAATTGTGGCTGTCCCGAGAACATTGCGATCGGCCGTCGGAAGGGGCCCCTTGGTGACAAGTCACAGTGTGGCACCTGCGGTAAGCATTGCAATGCGTTGTCCCACCATAATTGATGGCTGGTCATTCCTTTTCTGCGCGGTTTAGGCAAATTCTGGCATAGGCATCGTCGTCCCTGTCCTGTTGTTTACAATTCTAGTACCGAATACCACCTCGACCTATTACAGAAGCTGAGACAGTCGGCGGTGGCTGACAGCTCATACTGATACTTGTCTGTTGAGTCTTGTCTGTTGAGTCTTTTTTTGACTTTTCTTTCTATGTTATGATGCTATCTGGATTATGTTGTCGTGTTGCATCTTTAACAATCTGTACATACGCGGCGCTCTGCATGTGTATTGTTGTTATTCGAGAGGTTGCCAGTGACTTTCAATCTCACCTGTCTCTACTCTGCGATGATGTCGAGCATGATCTGGACGTATTGCAAATGTTATATGCTATTGGACCTGCAGTGACCTATGGGGAGCACTAGATTATACCTGTGCAGTATACATGTTTGTTTCCGATTACACAGCGTGAAATTAAGGGCCAGCCTTGAGCTTGACTAGCTGATCTCAGACTCATGTACGAAGCAGCGCATCTCACTGACGACTCTATCTAGTAGAAATGATGTCTGCGCTCTTCCTGCGTCCCGTCCGCCATGATTTTGCATCCTGTTTTATTTAACAAGAAAGTGTCGTTCTCATTGAGTGCTCGAGCACGTTGGTGGTGCTAGGCTCCCGGGCGCGAGTGGAAATTCTCAACGCGCTAAGCGCTGATGACGTGGAATTACAACGGTCATCACTTGCAAGGAGGAGGAGGAGGATGGATTGCTTCTGACAGGTAAGTACTTACTACATACATCGGACGCGGTAATATTCTACGATTAGTAAGCATCACCCGCCAACGAACTCTGATCAGATGAGTCCTACATACAAGCAAGACCGGTCCCACAGACGTTCGCCCCTCCCTTGCGGCGTCTCACGTCACGGACAAGGCGATCCTAACATTCCTTCGAAGAAAGGTATACTGATCACGTCGTATTTTTTCCGTTTCAAGTTATATAATGCCAGCGTGAATTCATAACATACATCTGATGTGTTGGTTTGTAGATACTATTCCAGGAAAATAAATGCGCATGCGTGATTCTGATACTTGCAAACCTAGACAAAACGCATGGCAGCTTTAGAATCCTGATCGACGTCTCGGTCCTCATCCTAGTCTTCCTTGTCTTCCTCTTCATCCGTCTGTGCTAGCGGAAGAACGTCAGTAGCCACTACCATCTTATCTGCATACTTTTGGAACGGTTCCTGCTCGCAAGCCAGTACGCGATCAAACAGTTTGTCGAACACCTTTTCGAAGGGCTCGACAACTGGATAGACTTGTGCGTCATGCCCGCGCACGTTTAAGCAGTACCTTTCCGCTTCGTCTTTAGCATTCGTGGCATAGCCTGACCAAGTGTGACCCTTGTCACCCCTTTCAGCCTTCCCATACGTCAACTTTACCCTTCTAGAAGTGCGCGCAAAAGTACTCTTCGCGCCCAAATCCATCATTATAGCGACATGACCTTTAGGCTTGTAGCGGAAAGTGAAGCCGTCGACGTCCTTCGCCAAGATGTATGGTCCGACAAGAGCATCCGCAGTCTTACTCGAAACCGGATCGCCCCTGGCCTTCTCCTGAACTACAATATAACCGAGGTTTTTCTTGACAACAGGAGCATCCAGGTCGCCCCGATACGTGACAATGAGGTTGTCGATTATCGGCTGGCCCAACGTGCACTGTATCGCAGCAGTGCGGCACCATGCATCGTAAAGATCCTCGACATCGATAGTAGATATTTCCTTTTCCACCTGAATGAAGTGCGTGAAATTGACCCATACGTCCTCGTTGTCTTCCAACAACCGCTTGCTGAGAACACTTCTTCCAACGAGAGTGGAGAGAAAGTCGGCGACGGTTACTGGCACGATGCTCAGGGCACCGCGCTGTTTCATAACGAAATTATGCCCAGCCCGGATGGCTTTGTCGCGGGCTAGAGTGAGCAACAATCGGCCGCTGAGCTCGCCCTGAAGGCCTCGGTCGAGTACAAGTCCTTGCTCCACAAGCTTCTCAATCAAAGTCTGCATCGCTGACTCGTAAAAAATCGGTCTAGCAGGGTCGTTCAGTAACACGGCGGCAGCAATGGCGAGCATAGGTTCAGAGGCTGCCTTCGTAATCACCATGCTACCAGCCCTAACACCCATCAACAGGCGCATGTGGCTGCGCACTGCCTCCGCCATAAGTCGAGACGATGCTGGACCGCTGCCCACCTCCAGAAGGACTCGGTGTGAGAAGAGTGCAAAGACATGGTTGATGTCGAGTGGATTGAAGCCATCTGGTGAGGACATAAGCTTTTGTTGTGCCCCTTGCAGCAGGTAATGCTTAAGCTCTAGGGTAGACCAGTACTAGTGATGATGAAAACAAAATTTCGTCACGATTACGGAGCGTCTACGGGATATAATATGAGATGGCACTGACCGGTCGACCGTACCGCCTGAGATGTTCGAGAAAATGGGCACCTTGCGGGGTCTGCGGCAGATCGTTTCTCTTCGGTTTCAATTGATCGAATCCCAGACAGGACCACACCGGTAAGGGGACGAAACCACTTCTCAGTCGGTAAGAAGGTACATTGGGACCAACTGGAGCGAGATCGGTGACAGAAGAATTGGTATCAAGGAGCAAAAACCAGAATCTGACTCCAGGAAGGGCGAATTCATCGGTAGCTTTGAGGATACGCTGCAGGGCTATCAGAGACATCCCCCACTGCGGCGGGGTCGATCGCCTGATATTAGGGGATTTCTTGATGATATCTAGTTGCGTACATTCATCAAATGCGACGAGGAATGTGTTCACGTTGTTCGCCGCAAGGATTTCAGCCAGCTGATCGAAAGAGGGCTTGACAAGGAGCGTGAAGAGCTCTTCATGCCAAGTCAGAATGCTTATTTGCTCCTGCTCCTGAGCTTCAATCTCTTCTTGGGTGGGTGGACCTTTAGCAACGAGATCCGGATCGAAGGAGTCCTTAGCATACGTATCCGATGTAGTGCGCTCTTTATCTGCGGTTGCGGAATCTGCAACCGACGACATAATATTCTGACGAATCGATTCGAGGGTCCCACGTTCCCTTTGAGTCGGTCCTCAGCGAGTTGCACGACTTTGACGAACCGATCATGGCGCGAGTCACCCCCATTTCTCTGTGCCATGATCCGCCACCCGTGTAGCCTCTCATGGACCGGTTTGTCAAGATTTCCGCGGTCCGTGATATCGCTCAATGCGACCTCCAGCCACGCGCCAAGGAATGCTGCAGCCAATTCTTCGCCCTGCAACTATCATGAGCAAAGGATAATGCTAAAATTGAGCTGACTGACCATTGAGGTCATTCCAGTCCTGTTGAAGAATTCGCGCGCAGGAGTATCATTAGGAGGCCAACCGCTCGTCATATCTACAGTAGGCCTAAAGCAGACACTTAAAGTTGGAAACTAAAGGCGAGTTAGCAGCTGATGGAAAATAGATCAGAGAATCACGAACTTCGTCGCCCAGCTCCTTAACCAGCCTTGATTTTCCGGTACCGCTTGACTGAACAATAGGTATAGTTCTACCGTAGTGCCGTTGGGAGTCGTACATTTGTTCGTAATCCATGAGGCCGGACTTGAAATCGCTGACAGCAGTTCCTTGATAGATTCGATTGAACTCGCGGTCGAGATAAGCCGCTTGTTCATCACTGTATCATTCATCAGAAATGTGTTTGCACAGTACCGACGGCGGACTTACGGAGAGTCGATGCTAGAGTCTTTCTCGCCCTGACTAAGAGGTACTGTTGGAGAATGAGACAAGCCAAACTAAAACAGGAGTCCGAGAAACTCACTGCAAGCGTCCAGAAGGAAACCCATGGGACCGTGCTTGACCATACGCTCACAGAGCTCAGCTTGACTACGTGGTTGAAGTGGTGTGCTTCTCCTCTGGCCGTTCTTCCACAGAGCTCTCAGCAAGGGGGTTGGAACTTGCTGCATGTTGGCAAGCTCATTCCTTGCGTATGATAAGAAACGCAATGGAGCGTTGACATTCCTGACATCCAACTCCAACTCCATCTTGTAGTCGTCGTAGTTTCTGGCGAGCCTCTTGTAGTCCCGTTCGATATTTAGATTTGAGAAGTCAGCGATCACATCGTCGATAGTAGTGTCTGCTTGCGGGACCGTTGAGGATGGTAAAGAGGTCATGATGGAAGATCTTACGATAGAGAGGTACACGCGAGAATCAGCCTTTAAGTAAAGCAACATTGTGCCACACAAATCACGTGACCGGAGCCACACTACGCATACTGATCTGTATCGGGGATACTGCCAAATTGGTACAAATATTTTCGGTCAATTTCGCCAACCTTTTACTTGATAAAGTCGTCGTAAATTTATACAATACGAACGAACTCTGCACAAATATCCACTGCTTTGTGAATACGAGAAAGTATACTAGAAAATCAGCAGGAATGTGGTAGGCTGTGAAACAGTGTCAGAATGTCTATCGATACATGTGAAAGATACAGTCCGTCCGTCTGTCCAAGGTCCGCAAAAACTCGAATGTCATCAAGACCTAGGTGGCTCATCGCATCTGCGTCAAGGCCCGCTTGCCGCGCTTCTTGTCCATCTTATCTGCATACTCCACCCACGCATACAGCGCACCGCCAGCCAGCGTAACCAAAATACCCATAGCATTAGCCGAGGTGATTGTAAGATCGAAGATAGCGACCGCGAGGACGATCGTCAACACCTGCTTCACATTCGCTAAGGAGACCCGCATACAGATTAGATGGCAGAAAATCAATATGTCAAATTGAAGGACGGTACCTGCAACGGTCATATTGAGCGCCCCAACCCTGCCGTTCGCAGTGAAGCTCACGACGTTGAGTCCGAAAGCGATTAGGCCGTTTCCGAGGAGGATCGCGGACCGTGTCCAGCCAATTCCGCCCTGTTGTCCATGGAAGGTACGCATGCGTTCGAACTCTCCGGTAGCATATGCATACATGATGCATTGCAGGAATGCGAGAGGGGACATGCGGGTGAGGAGGTCAAGTGGGTGGAGGTGGAGCCGGGACGGTAAAAATATCTGCAACCGGGTAAGCGTGCGGGCGGGGTAACGGTTAGCCGGTAGTTTTCCCTTCGTGGTGAGTAAAGGCGCGGATTGCAAGACGTTGGTGGAAATGGTTTTGAGCGCGGCCAAGAAGGTTCCCAGAAGCGTAAGGAAGAAGCCCCACGCGGTAAAGTAGTAGTCACCGTATGTGCTGTGGTGCATTCGGGTGTTGTGTGACTAGGCAGCGGAAGATTTGGGGCAGGACTTACGCAAGGATGACTCCAGCAATAACAGGCACCAATGTCAAAAGCTTGATCCTGCTGAACTTGGTTCCAAGAATAGCAATGGAGAGCATCGTGGTGAATACAGGCGTCGCAGCCCGTACCACCTGGTGAAACTACAGGCAAATGTCAAAAGTGTCTACTGTGCCTTTAGTGGGCAAACACTTGCCGGCACGGTGACCAGGTGGAGTGACAAGTTACTGACGGCAATATTGACCGCATACAGTACGCTGAATCCAGCCAAGACGACATAACTCTTCATGTCGAGCCTAGCGGGTATATAAAATCCGCGTCGGGTCAAGATCAATCCACCAATGCTGCCGCAGAGAGCATGTATCGCAGTGAGAGTGTAAGGGAATGGGAAGCGTGCCAGCACGCCCTTGTTGTAAAGGGTCAAGCCTAGATTGAAGGAGAAATACAGCGCCAGCCAGAAAATCTGGGAGCCTACGAAAGCCAGCCGATGATCACCCTTGCGATTCTTCCGAATTAAGCGTTTTGATGATGCAGACGCGTGTGGAGATAGGATGGGTAGGGAAGGCGAAGGAAAGCCGCCTTCCGAGACTAGAGGAGACAGCGGCACAGATTCGAGCAGCACTCCAGGTGTTGCCCGTGGGAAGCCAGTGCGCTGACGAGGTGATAGGTTTGGTTTGTGTTGGAGTGTGGAAAAATCTGGCCACATCACATCTTCTGGATGATGTCGAGAACCGTGACCACTGAGAGCCTTTTGCCAAGAAACAGACGATGGCTGCGGCGGAGGGTTGGCGGCTTCGTGACTCTGGAAGTCCTCCTGAATGCGAAAAGATCGCCACCCAGAGGTAACTTCCGGCGTGAAGACGGGAGGGAAGGCCTTCGGCTCTGCGAAAAAAGGAGTGTTGAAAATGCGCGGAGAATCATTAGGCCTGGCACTGAAAAAGCCCGCAGTATTGTCGCGAAGCAACGGTGAATACATGTTAAAGAATCCAAGAAAAACAGCAAACGTGGTACTAGGTTGGCAGCTTGCAAGTTGCAGCAAGGACTCCGACGAACCATGAAAGCTATGTTAAGCTAAATATTGGATTTTTATATGTAATATTACGTGTAGGTTATGACTTGACGCATTTCAATTTATAATACTTAGTGCAAACAAGCATAAATTAAACCTACATTTGCGGTGAGCGCTCGTTTCTGATCAGTCTCCTTTCTCTTAGCCATCTCCAAGTTGACAACGACGCCTTTCTGATCCCTTCGGAGAACACCATGGACGTGTCTTCCCCTATTCGCGCGTTGAGTACCGGTCCAAACACGTCGTCGAGATCGAAGAAAAGAGTACTCTCAGATTCAGAGGAAACGGTCGAAAGAGAGCTAAAGAGATTTAGAAAAGTCGATGGAGGAGTCGACAAGGATCAAAAATCGGAACTAAGGGATAGGAAGAGACGGAGGAAGAAGAAACGAAAGTTACCCGTGGTGCAGGCCACCGACGCCGGCGCGTCCGATGCGGAAGGTCGAAGAACCTTTTCCCCTGTACGTCGTCTTCGCCGTCGTTCGCTTTCATCCATAGCGGCGCATGCCAACCAGCCACAACCGTCAAGTACTACTCAGAGTCGTCCCACCAGCGTTGCGCGCCAACCTTCCGCAGGGCCTTCGGCATTGCCCGCTAGGACGCGTTCTCCTTCTCAGAGTTGTGATCGCCCCACTCCTGTATCCGAAGTGACATCGGACAAGGGTAAAGGCAGAGCTTCTCCAATATCTATGCCAGACGCAGGACACTCTGCAATGGAAGTCTCTCACTTGAACGAGCAGATCTCTAAGAAGGCCGAAGTAAGTTCGTTTTGTCATGTATGTCGTATTGACAACTAATGCAACCTCCTCGCTAGTTGATATCCAAACATGAGACGCTCGTTTCGTCTTTCCAGCAGTCCTTAACTTGCCAAATTTGTCTCGATTTGATGCACAAACCATACGCTCTTGCGCCGTGCGGACACTCTGCCTGTTACGACTGTCTCGTTAGTTGGTTCAAAGCGCCTCCTGCAGATGTACATCCCCATGACGTTGTGCCTGCATGGCTACGCAAGAAGACGTGCCCGCATTGCCGTGCCATCGTCAAGGAACGCCCTGTGGAGGTGTGGGCCATCAAAGATATGATCGCGCATCTCGTCAAAAGCGGCCTAGCCTCCCCACCACTCCTTCCCGCTGCTCCAGCACTTGACACTGCTGCAGACCCTTGGACGGGTATCTTCCGCGCGACGAGCCATCACGGGCATGGTATGATCTTTCCTGACGCGCCGCCTCCTGCGTTACTGCAACAAGTAATGGGTGTGCATGATGCGGAGGACGGGGGGATATATCGCTGCGTGGATTGCCACCATGAGATCTGGGATGGCGCCTGCTCGCAGTGTGGACGTGTATACCCAGGACACGTACAGGAGGGTGACGAATATGACCCGGACGAGGATGTGGAGGACGCGGAGGCGGCGGCGGCATGGGCGGAAGAACTAGAAGAGCTCGAATGGGACCTCTCACACAATGAAGAGGACGATGAGCAGTGGGACGATCATGCAATGATGCAGCATTTAATGATGTTTGGACCACCGCTGCTCCCGCCGGGTCACCCGCATGAGGAAGTTGATCACGGCCCTTACCATGAGATCTTAGGTCCTCATGATCGGGCGGATCCCGGAGAGGAAGATGAAGACGAGGAGGGTGAGGGCGGATATGAGAGTAGCTTCATTGACGATGAGGACGATCACGGGATTCCTAGGCATGGCGGAGGGCACATCATGGCTCGCCATGCTTACGAAGAACCTGCGATGCATGACGACTATGGCATACACGCGGATAGCGATGATGGGCAGTTTGAAGACGACGATGACGACGACGACGACGCCGTCCGATTTGCTGGCTTCCGCAGGGCGAACGGCGGGCCCGGAGCGCCAAATCGTCATCATCCTATCGTGATCTCCTCAGATGAAGAGGATGACGTTGAGCCCAAGTTGAACTGGGGGTATGTTTTTTAAAACGCCCTTTTTGCGCACAGCGTGCTCATCCCTCGTAGGAGTCGTTTGGTTGGCCTCGGCACTGAAGACGAAGACATGGAAGACGAGGAACACGACCATCCATATGTGTTCGAGGACGAAGGGTCCGATCGCGATGAGTTGCAGGGTGATGATGATATTGAGTTTTGAGAGCTATGTTTCTGCTGTTTGACCTTCAATGCAAGCTCGTTAATTATTCTTCAGTACATGTGCATGTGAATATTGTACTAGATGGCATTAGCTGTCCGTAGATTTATCTGCGTGTGGCTTCCCTGCAGTTAACTAGTCCGCCGGGGTATTAGCTCTTCGTCACTATTCACACTACGCACAAAGGTTCTTGGCGCAAATACCCTTACACAAGTGCAATATCAGGTTCGGCATTCTCGTGGTCGCGCATGTCTCGATTCTCAACTTCCGCCGCAAAAATACACCGTCCTCTCTACAGGGTTCTCGCTTTCCTTCATCGTGTCCAATGCAGCAATGCAATCTACACTGTTCTGTCCCGGTAGCTGAGCCCGCAAGCTTACCAGTCAATCATTTCACCGGCGCGGCCAGTAGCTTAAATCAACGGTATACGAACGTTTGAGTGAGGGTCGAGGATACATTCCTAGTTTCGTCGCAACCGTCAGATGTCTTGCACGGACTAGAGAGAACTAGCGACAGACTGACAGTTCACGTTGAAGGCCCACCTGGTACAGATGGCACCCAGCCAAAGAGATCGTGATAATGCACAGCAGCCCGGCAATGAGAACAAGAGCCACTAGCGTGAATGACAGGACGCAAAGACAGAATGAAAAGGTACCCGATATTCAGGTAATCAAGCAACGTACAATGTCTGTAATACCTCGTCATGCCTTGTGTTGATTGTACAGACGGAGGGGAGGGGTAGTATGCATGGAGAACCATGTCTCCCTGAGCATGCCCGCCTGAGCTCCTGACCGTTATAAGGCATTCAATCCTACGATGAAGCAATCGATGAGCAAAAAGAGTGCACAGTCCGATGGGCTAGAAGCACCTTTGAGGAGGTATGGGGTAGTTGATGCACCAGATGTAATACTCCGAACCGCCTTGATACCGGAGAAACGTAATAAGATATACGTCCTTTTAATTAGGGTATTCTGAACATAGCTTTATCGCTTCCTTGTGAGCAGATGAAGAGCCGGCATTTGACGGACGGACGTGGCGGATCGCTGAATCTGGGCAAAAGGAACATGAACCATGAGCTCTGGAAGCTTGAAGCACCTCGTCGTCGTCTCCACCTCCACCCAACTCGCACTCTCTTCGGGATAACATTTTCAGGACCCTCCTGCAACACAATGCGCCTCTTCTCCGCAACAAGCAACAAGCATTATGTTACGTACCCAATGTACAAAGATCGGAACGTCAAGGAGGTCCGTACAATATGGATATCGCTCTTTCAGGAGACTTGCGTCGAGTACATGATGTAAGAGGCGGCACGGTCCTAGGCTTATCCATCTAAAGTCACGATTGATGTTATGAACGCGCAGAACACGAATAAGTAGTAATAAGCTGTGTTCTGAGCGAGCGCACTGAGGTTCGCATCGACATTTTTGGGAAAGTCGGAGCGCACGTGGCACACACAAGAAAACCAAATAAGTACTTAACAATCTTAGATTCTTGTTTTCACCGCGCCACAGATACATCTTATACTGCATACCATGAGCTCCTCATCATCTTCAATCACTAGCACGGAAGCCGATCCGGTCATGGACGCAGTAACCGCCCAGTTCTCACAGTTGGAAATACGCAAGGTCTTAGACCACAGATATAGTTATTTACAAGGCAGCGGCCGAAAAAGGGGACCTACGTGCCCCATTTGAGTTTCTTGAGGTCTCAAGGATGCGCATTGCACCGCATGCGAGGGACATTCCGCAGCCCATCGTGAACGCCCTGTGGCAAGAT